>OY735205.1:3257500-3400000 GCA_963457665.1 Thysanoteuthis rhombus | reverse complement strand
GAATTCTCTTTTGTTTACTTATTTTGTTTTTATGGCGCAAGGGGGTTTTATCATAATGCAATCAATTATTGACCATAACGCAGCTTGTTATTCCTTTTCTTTAGATTCATTAACAAGATCGGAAAAATAGAAAGTACAAGACAGAAAGAAAGAGGAGAAAGGAAGGAAGGAAGGAAGAAAGTAGACTCTTCAGTGTTTATATACATTTCATATATATATATATATATATATATATATATATATATATATATATATATATATATATATATATATATATATACTGGATTTGGGACAATTTTTTTTCTTTAATTTTTGATGCGTTTATTATTTTTGTCTTGGACATTTTAATGGAGATAGGCTTGAAAATTCATTGGGAACAAATGCTTTTATTTGAGACACAAATACAGGCAAATACTGTCAAAAATGTCTATACAACGTCGCAGTTTTCGAACAGAGTCTACCCTTTTTCTTGTTTCTTGTTTCTATTCACTCATTTATTTGCTCATTTATGTGTAAACCATTTTGTTTACTTTTGTAATTCTCATTTACTTATTTTCTAACTCTCAAAGATGTTTTTATTTTAAGATAATATTGATAAGATTGTCTTATTCCATACTGAAACGACAAATTTGACTGAAGTTTTTATTTTAACTCAGTGATATCTATGAAGATTGCTTCTGGATTGTCACTTGTTTCCATGATTTCCTTGAATTATGATGGCAAGAAATACAAAACTATTAATACATAGGAAGCTGTTTATTATCATCACAGTCATGTTATTGAACGGTTATTGTTATCAAAATCAGAAGGAGGAAGAATGGGAAAAGGAAAAGGGAAAAGGAAACTACTAGAACAAAATAATTTTATTTGAAGAAAAAAAAGAATGAAAGAAAGAAAGATAGAAAGAAACAAAGAAAGAAAGAAAGAAATGCAAGTGAGAAAGAAAGAAAAGAGAAAAAGAAAAAAGTTGAAAGTCTAAAATTTTGAACTGGGATGGATTTTCTTCCCTTCTCTAATTGAGTTAAATTTCGAAATTGCTTCCAATAATGACTCTTTCTTGTATTTAGAAACAGAGTTATGATACATATGTTTTGTCTAAAAATAGAATCATTTTGTCTCCCTTAATTTCCTCTATCCATCCAACGAACACATCTACATGTCATCTCGGCTATTATTTCTATCGAAGGAGTAAGAGAATACTAATTATTGTATATTTCATCAAATCATGAGTAAATGAGATGAATGTTATACATTTTTATGACCTTTTGGTCCATAATGAAAATTTGGGTAAGAGAAAATGAAAGAATCCTATAAACAAGGAAAATTACTTAACGAGAAACACCAATTAAGAATTAGAGAAAAAAATTCTAAGGGATTTTGTTAGAATATAAAGGTTCAGCATTTTAATAAGTGAAACATTTTTCTCTTTTCATTTAAAGAAAAAAAAAAGCCCTAGTTTCAAGAAAACGAATCTCTTCTTACTGATCCTTCCGATTGTCTGCCCATTCTTGCCTCCCTTTACCATATTTTGATCACAGAATTTTATAAAACGTTCCCACACTCAAATTAAGTCTGATAAGTAGAAATATATATATTCAATTGAGATCATAATTGAAAAACAAGAAACTCCCCCAACTCTTTGTTCCATATTTCAAATAATGGTTGAAAAAAAGGAAGCAAAAAAAAAAAAAAAAAGAAAGATGGCTTCCTCGTTATTTTCACTGATGATACAAAATTGCTCAACTCTATTACACTCTCTCCTTTAATTCCAACGGGCATTATTGCTCTGTGTTTTCATTTTTTTTTTCTTCAGAAATTGACAAGCTTTCGTGGTAAAAGAACCAGGCTTCAGAGGAAATAACACTTCTTAATAATAGTGATATCAACCATTACTAAAGCTACTAATAAGCGATGTTCTATATATAAACATTCTGATTGTACATTTTTTTCTTTATGACCATAGATGATTGTACAAATTTCCCTCACTTGATTCCCATCATATTTTTTTTCTTGCTTGCCTGTCTGTTACTGAATCTTCCTCAGGTCTGCCTATCCGTCTGTTCCTTGATCATCTTTCACTTTTCTCTATTTATCTACCTGTCTGTCTATCTATCTGTCTCCAAACTCTCCACTAATTTACCAGCCACAGAGGCTAAGCTCAGAGAGTGGAGGGGGTATATCTGTAAACACCCCCTGGCTCCCAATGGAGGAAAGCCCCCTAAAGCTTCAGAAATGATAGTTTACCAACTGCATTTTTATTGACTAATTTCGCTAAATGTTGAGGTGCTGGAGGGCCAATGCAAGCTTCCCAGGTCCCCAAATCCCTGTTTATCTCTGATTACGCCTCTGACCCGTCATGTATTTATATATCTATCTCTGTTCAGAAATTGTCAATCAAAACTGTCACCAAAACGGTCAACTTGGTTTTCTCCCTTTTTTTAGTTGGTCTGGCTGACTGTCGGTCTATCTGGCTGGCTGGCTGGATATGTATATATCAGGCCGAACTGATGGAGCTAAAGGGCTGGAAATTAAAACATTTACTTCTTATTGTGCTAAGAACCCTTCCCAATAGGTTTTTAGAGTGGCTTCAGTTTGCAATGTAAGTTTATAGTAAATTGCTCCCTAAGTTTGTGTCTGACAGCCATTATACTTTAAAAAAAAAATTAAATTTCTAACCTTTTTAGTCTGAGCCGAGAGAAGTAACTTATCCATTGATTACTGCTTTTTTCCATATTTTTTTTATTAACACCCCCAACATGGCATGCTGGCAAAAAAAAAAATTAGTCACATGACAGTTCCTCTTGAGAGACCAACCAAACCTGTCAATATATCTTTCTATCTCTGCTCATATTTATTCTTTTGTTTGTCTATTATTTTAGAAATTGCTCTGTGGCCGAGATAATTCTTGTTGGATGCTTCGCGGACAGACCTTGTTTGCAATTTGGAGGAGAACAATGTTTTTGTCAACGTTTCCATTTTTTTTCTTCAGCTTTCTAATACAATTATGTGTCATTTTAATCGGTTTTGACTCCTATTTGTGGCTAATGTCTCACAAAATCAATTGATAAAGCCACTAGCTTGGCAACTCAGTGGCGAAAGCGAGACAGACATTATACTTGCACCGGACATGTTTAAGGCTCGAAGTACATGTTTGCATACTTGGATTAAAAATATGCGTCACTTTTGGGAGATAGTTAGGGAACACTATTGTGCTGCGACATATACTTTGATAACCACTCGACTAACAAGGCAAAATCGCTAACTACCACTCAAGAGGAAGGCATTATAGTTATTTACTAGGCTTAGTTTTATTGGGTATAAGACTGCGAGATAAGTATCAGCAATGGTCTAGTGAGATTAGCTTATTAATCCTTACTCCTGAGAGGCAACCACACACATGTGCGCACACTAACACATACATGTACATGTATATCTATGCCTATGTATGTATAGGGGGGTCTGTCGAGAATGTATTTGGAGATTTAATATTAATGGAAAAATAGCCAACCTAGGGCAATAGTACCTTTGTCTCGTTCAGACTACTCCCCTTAGAACTTATCCTAGCATTCTTTCCGCGCTGTGAAAAAAAAACCTTCTCCAAAGTCCTCTTTCAGGATCGCCATCCGATGTCTTCTCGTGCTCTCCTTAATCTCACCCACAGCCTGAAATATCATCCCTTTTTATTGCGATCTTAGCTTTGGGAAATGAGTTGCAGGGAGCCAAATTTGATAGACTTTGGTGACGTGATGTTCTGCCGAAAATTCCGACCCAAGATGTTAAGAAATAGACGAATGCAACGGTCATACAGCTCACTAAATTGTATCTCACCGTCAAATGAGTAACCCTATGGAAGAATGTCCGATTGCAGATGCGTAGTAAAGCATTTCCTGTTCGGTGCTAAGTTTCGTAAAACCTGTTCTTGAGATATGCTAAATGTTTGTATACTTTCCATCATGAATGCATACAAATTTTTGTAGCAATAGAACACTGATAGATGCAATCAATTATTTACTTAAATCTGAAATCCTTTTTCCTTTTATGGAAAAAATGCATGTTTAAACCTTGAAGCAATGTATACACATTGATATATATTCAATGATTCATATATTCCTGCTTCAGTGCACACTTTTATAATTCCTATTACATTATAAAATAGTAATCGAACCTGCATGAGCTTCTAGGCACTTTTAAGGGATATTTTAACCAAAATTGAAAATATTTTACTGACTTTGCAGCCAGAACGATTATAAATAAAGACGATGATATTCCAACGCCTGGAATGATCCCTGGAAAACGGAAACCAGATTAAAAAGTAGAACAAGGATTGAGTTTTATTATCAGATAAACTCACGGCCAAATTTTTGTCGGTCTATGACAGGTGATGGAAATTCATTAAATTCTATCAATTCATTTTCTGAAAAAACAAAAAGTTCTGGATGAGTTTAAATATGGCAAAACTTGTTTTTGCAACAAATCCCATCATGTGCACAAAAATATTAGACGGAGTTTGATCAAGAAAAATAAATAAAAAACATGGGAGTATTACAATACGTCCAATGCGCCGGTGCTCTGATTAGAGGACGATCTACTATAGTTCAATATACACAGTTATGTGGCTTGGATGAGCTGCAGCGAGCGTTAGTTCTCCAAATATCTACGGAAGCCATTCTTCATTTTGTCCGAAATATACGACTTTCTAACTCCTCAACACATATTTGCTCTGGTACACAGGTTGGTTTCCATACATACGTGTGTTTACACATGTAGGGGTGTAGTTGTGAATTATGTCTTATTTAGTGGTGTTGACTTACGATGTATGTCCGGAAAGTATCATGCAATTTGATATTAACAAATAAAATAGCCTGCCTGGGATGACGGAGCCTCACTTCATTCCAATGTACTCCTATAGGATCTCACATACTGATCCCAGCGTCCCCTTTCCTTATCTAAACAATCTGCAATGTCCTCTTTGAGGATTACCATCAGCTGACTCGTCACAATTTATCTCAGTATCGTCCATGGTTTAGGAAAGGCCAGATATCAAAGGGAGATAAATCAGGCATGTTGGAGGCTGTCGAACTTGGCTGATGCCATGTTTTGCCAAAAAACCCTGCACGAGACGAGAAGAATCTTCTTGCTCGGCCATTGTGAATACAACAGTCACACCGTACACAAACTCACTAAATGGTCTCACTGACGAATATGATACCTCATAAGAGAATGTCTGTTCATGCTTGATTGGTTACCAAGTTGCACCAAGATTACGCAACTGGTTCTCGAGGTAGTCAAAATGATGGATACTTTTCGGCCTTGGTTACGCACATGTGTGTGTGTATGTGTGTTTGTGTGTGTGTGTGTGTGTGTGTGTGTGTGTGTGTATATATATATATATATATATATATATATATATATATCACCATTCTCGCGTACCCCTGAACACTTATTTGGTTCTCTCAGGCTTGCAAAGGCCTAATTCAAATGTATTCTTCCTTGACCAGTGAAGTGTCTGGCCCTGGCTACATAGGAGCCAGAGTTATAAATGACCAAGACGGACACAGGCATAGAATTCAAAATGAGGAACAAAAAATGGTTTCTAGCGAATGATCTACAATGGCTGGATCCCAGTTGGAAGGAAAAAAAACTGCAGCTAAGATGGCTTTTCCTTGGTGAAGAAGTTTTTTTCTTCTCCCGTCTATCTGTGCAAACAAATAGGCCAGCCACATCATACAGTGCAAGGGAGGTGGATTAGCTGGTGGGGAGGGGGTCCGAAAGGTCCAGTTCTCGCTCAAAGCCGGAGCTTTCCAAACTGTGTTTAATGTGTCGCCGATCATCTCTAGGTATGGCACGAAATTGAGAATAATTAGAAAACGTCATGCAATCTGTCGACAAAACTGTCAACATAGATTTCTTCAGTTTTCAAATGAGTTTTTCCTCACAGTCTGGCTATCTATGAAGGTATCACGCGTACAATATGCACCTATGATGATGGAGGGATGAAATGTAATCATTCATCCTTTATCATATCTAAAAAAAACGTGTTTTGTTATTTCAACCTCTTGCAATAGATCTTTAGTCGAGAGTTCAATTTATAGTGCAATTTTGTGCTAAATGTACCTCTTGGTTTGTGTTCATGAGCGTTCACAATAGCTTTTTTTTAATTTGCACATTTTTAATGATCATCACTCAATAGAGGCGGAGAAGTAATTCATTCATCGATCACTCCCTTTTCCCAATGTTTTAATTGATCACTCTCAACAGCATGCTGCCGAAAGACGTTGGGACAGTCTCTATTGAGTGACCAACCAAACCTATTTTGTAAATCTTTCAAAAGGTATTTTTCTGCGTCAGGTGAACTACTGGGATGCCTTATATTTGGCTTGGCTAACAATACTTAAATAATTCATTGCAAAATAATATTCTCAAATGTGTGCCACCAATGCGAAAAGTTTTGAATGCTCAGTTCAAAGTTTTGCAGCTGAGCAGCCGCGCTCAAGAAAGAATCATACCATGCAGTAAATTTTGAAAGCCACGCTCGAATTTTGAATCCCAGATAAAACAAATAATCGTCATATCGTTCTTGGTCTAAGTCAAATCATTTGATTTCCTCTCAAGGAGAAGGATAAACATGAGAGATTTTTTTAGTAAAAGTGAAACGTATTATTGCATGCAAATTTCCATCTCAAATATAATACTCTAATATCATAAACAATCTCTTATTATGTAGTTATGATTTATGTAATGAAAAGTAGATAATTAAATAATAATGAATAGAAAATAACGAAAAATCAATACAACAAATGAATGATTTCTACTCATTTTGTTTAAAGTAAATGAAATTTGTTTCATGATCATTAGAAAAAAATCAATGATCGTTCCAAAAGCAAAACTATATTTTACGCACCTCACTTCTTCAGTCGGTCCCAGGCTTTTTGGTCCTGCGCAACCCATGGGAAAATGAAGGAATGAACTTTGTTCCGGTCCCCACCAACTGTTCGGACAAAGCACAATTGATTATTTTTGAATTCAAGAAATCTTATTAATATAAATAAAAAGCAAATAATCAAAGTAATCACAAAATAAACTTAAAAACAAAAGATTATCATTTTGTTTTCCGTTTGATGTAAATAAGATGCATCCATTCTTAGTCTTTATTATTTCTTTTTATTTGGTTCTTGAGTAAATTTCATTGATCAATTTTTTCACTGGACTTTTTGTCAACTCTACGGCTTAGAAGCTACGACTCAAATGGAAGTGAAAAAATGTCGGTTCAGATATTATTTTCTTATTTTTGATGTTTGAAATTTTTATTTTTCGTGTATTTATTTGCAAGAATCAATTTTTCCATTTAGACCCTCATGCTCGAAATCCTCGATCTGTCCTTGTTCACATCGCGCTAAGGAACTGCGCATTTTTGAAAGCTTTGTTAAAGAAGTTGGAAGACACACACACACACACATATATATATATATATATATATATATATATATATATATATATATATATATATATATATACACACTCGTGTCTGTCCGTCTACTCATATCATACCACCAAAAGTTTTCAATGTTTCCATGAAAAATTGTGCAAGATTGGGACGGAGTAAGGAAGATGTAAATAAATGTTTGGACGGGTCCAGGAATTTGTTTTCAATTGAGAGATACTTTTGTTGCGCCGTAAGAATAAATCCTACAAAAGAACAGTTGTTAATAGGCTAAATTCAAATTTCAAGAGAAGTAACTTCAAAATTATGTCCCTTGTTTTTTGTTATTTTCATTTCATTCCGTTTGTAGTTAGTGCCCGGCGTTGGCAGAGGTATGCACTCTCTGAGTGCTTTCTGTTTAAATAAATAATCTGAAAGTTATATTATTTCCTTCAAATAACAAATGGTATCCTGAAAACTGTACAACGGAAGTATCTCATTGATTTTGCAGTTTACACATTTCTGAAATAAAGGACTTCTAGGAAGCCAATCATATTACCAAGTTTTATATAAAAAGTATCTTAACAAATGAATAACTCACCGATAGATGATCATATATATATATATATATATATATATATATATATATATATATATATGTACATATATATATATATATATATATATATATATATATATATATATATATATATATATGTACATATATATATATATATATATATATATATATATATATATGTGTGTGTGTGTGTGTGTGTGTGTGTACGTACGTATGTGTGTGTACATCATTACATTGGACAGTTTATAGTCTTGGAAACTTTTAAGGTGTTATCAAACTTCAACACTGAAAAAAATGTTTCCTTCAGAAAATCTATGAAATTCCGAAGAATCTTAGGCTGTTATATTGTGTAAGTCAGTTATTTTCTGATCACAGTTAATGTACTGCGTTCAGAGATTTCTGTGTTGTTTACAAAATTTAATCTTACCATTCTCCTTTAAATTTGGATCCTAATGTGTTATAAGTTTGATTTTAAGCTGGAGATAGTCAGCACTTTTTCATGGATTTCGGGGATTTTATTCATATATATCTATGAATGACACAATTATTAATTATGTAAATGGAGAGAAAGACAGAAAGGAGAGAGAAAAGAGAAACAATATATATATATATATATATATATATATATATATATATATATATATATATATATATATATATATATATATATATATATATATATATATATATATATATATATATATATATTTTAATATATTCAATTTTTGAAATAATCGTTGGTTTTCCTCGATTAAATATTTTTCTCCCTTTGCAACCATTTTCAGCTCAGTCCCCTATGACTGCACTGAATGAAAAAGATTCCCCACTGGAACTCACAGAGATGACAGCTTTCGATGCCAGGAAATCTGGAGGGTTTTTCAGCCTGAATCCCATGTTTAAAACTCATCAAAGATCGAGATTGTAGTCTTAACACTTCATGCATCTCAGTTTTAGACAGCATACACGAAGTATCTCTCAAGAAACGACCAAATGTCTTTTGAACTGTTGATGGATTTTTGTATGTTTATTCGTTTCAGACCCCTTGAGGGGAATAAGGCCGGAACTGCACTGTTATTCTTTCACTAGACAAGTAGGGCGAAGTTGCTAATCTCACGTACAAATCCTCATTCTGCGGACCTACGATGGAGACTATCCAGCTGTAGTTTTGCTTCTGCTGGTGATGATGACGATAATTGCTGTCACTTGTCACGAGTGTGGTAACCCCAAGGAGTTCACACTGTCATGTGCTCCCCCCCCCATGGTTCAGTGCAGGTGTAAGAAAGCGACCTGATGCATTGTCCAGTCCTAGTTTGGCAAGATGTTCTGTCAATCGGCGACAATAGGTTAAGACGGCCACAGAACAATCCTGTTGCTTCATACGGCACCTCACACCAGGGCACGGACCAGGCTCGTCGTCACATGCTATCCAATACAATTTGGTCATATTCTGTTAGAGTAAGCCTCTCTTGGTTGGCTGCCTTGCAACTTATTCTTAATTGGGGGAAAAAAGAGATGGATTCATGCTTTTCAAAGGACATTAGTGTTAAGTGAAGGCAACCGGTACTCAGCACCTCCAGATGTTTGTATCACCTGTGCGTTACCGATTCAACAATTTGAACACAGAAGATTTTGATTTTTGGTTCCTGAAATTCCTAATCGACCCTGAATCGTCAGGTTAGAAGTTACAACGCATCAGCAGGTTGAGCATTCCGGTTCTCCTGCAACTGATTAGATAAATCCAAAAGGATCGAGACGTTCAGGATCGAAAGAATTGGTAGAAATTGGGGAAGGACGACAACCAACTTTTAAAAGCTGCTGCTGATCATTCTGATGATGATTCTGATGATGATGATTCTGGTGATGATGATTCTGATGATGATGATTCTGATGATGATTGAATCTCTTCTCAGCCCGTTTACCATTCTCTCCGATGCCAATTGAAAATTCTCCAGTCTTTGACTTTTATTGCATATCTGATCTTAGACATAATTCCTTGTGTCTCTTGCTACAGAAAAAAAAAATTGAGGGTTTTCTCTTTTATATGTTTCCCTTCTACTATTTTGGTGTCATTAATCTGTGTGACCGACTCTCGAGTCCCTCCTGATTCATCTTGGTTTGTTCATAACTGTTCTCGTGATTGACAAGGTTAATGGGTCTTCAAAAAGAACATTGCTTCCACTTGGGAGATGAGTCCATCAAAATCTAACCGTGTAGGAGCGACAAGAGGATGCGTATATATATATATGTGTGTGTTTGTGTGTGTATGTCTGATTGTGTGACTGTGTTTATCTGGTAGCGTTGGGGACTTTTCATCGAACGACTTTTCATTGAAATGCAAAATACATGTACACATATCAGAAATACACTCATGTGCACACTACATGCACACATGCCACATACACATGCTAATTGCATACATGAGCACTTTTGCACGGAGGCCGGGTATGCAAACACACTTACGCACACATGCTACATGCACACACACACACATATGCATACATAGGGGCGTATGTATATCTGTGTGCTGGGGATGTGATTCGTGTGTGTGTTTTGTATTTCCGAAGAAAAGTCTTTTGACAGATTTTGCCCTCGGTTGTTTTATTTGCGTGTATCTGTGTACGAAACAGTTGCGAACAAGTAGACGTGTGTGTACGACTTACAAAAACGAGCATGTCTCTTGTCCGGAAGATGGTCATATATGTATGTATGCTTTCGTGCACGCATGAATGAATATGACTTGAAGAACAAGAGAGAATCATAGATGAGGGGACATTCAAGCGCGAATGAGCACGTAAGAGTGTTTAATTTATCTATTAATCTTTTACATCCATATACTTCTAAGTTTGTTTCCGTGTGAATGTGTGCATAAAGAAATGTATACGATTAAATGGTAAGGCAAGCATGTATATAACTTTATTCCATGTATATTTTAACTTCACTGGTTTCATGTATTCAAAATGTGTGTCGATGGATAAGAGAGAGAGAGAGAGAGAGAGAGAGAGAGAGAGAGAGAGAGAGAGAGAGAGAGAGAGAGAGAGAGAGAGAGATGAAAGGGAGAGGGAGAGAGGGAGAGATATGGGGGAGCCTTAATAAATCCCTATAGTTGAAGCCTTTCCGTGTCCAGAAGTAGATGAATCGGAATAAACAGAGATATATAGATAGATATGAAAATATTGAGATACATAGAATGAAACTGGATTTATGCATAAGCAATGATGCTACAACGATGGAGACAAATAGGACTCTTTCTGCATCTCGATTATAATAGCCTCACCATATCTGAACCTGACTCCATTCGAGCCAGAGGGGGTGATACTGGCCACCACCCACCCCATATTCAAGCAAAATAGTCCAGAATATCGGTCAAATCATCGTAATTTGGGTAAATTTTTAGTCGAATCAGCCTCCCTAACTAAAGATTTATTTATACCATTTTTTGTCTAACTGTATTCACACAACTCCTACAAGTTTTTTCAGTCATTAGCGAATTCCGGAAAATAATATTTTATGGAAGATAATTTTTTTTACAGCCGTGTCAACCGGGCTTGTGGGACGTTGGACCAAACCAAGATAACACGTTATATTAGGATCGATTGCATGTAAAAAAGGATCACTTGTGTGATCTTTTCTCTCTCTCTATCTTCCCTTCTCTCTCTCTCTCTCTCTCTCTCTCTCTCTCTCTCTCTCTCTCTCATGCACACAAACACACACAAACACACACACAGCTTTTGGAGGTGCAAATAATACGATAGTTAACGGCGCAAATAATGGGATCAGCAAGCCGAGTTAAATCTCCAATTGAGGCTGTTTACGCACACATCACACTAAAACCCTTGGAGAAGGAATGAATCTATCCGTCTTCCTTCCCAAACTAAGATATGGGTGAAATATTAGGGCAGACTGGGTTCTCTAGCCTTAGCTGACGACTATTCTAGGTGAACAACAACTCTGAATTCAAACCCAGATAAGCAGGTATGAAAAAATTTCCCCAGGGAGCTTGACATCCCCGAATTACAAAGTTCTAGACTATACTTTCGAAATGTGAAGTGTATTTTATCCTCCCGATGCTATTTGAGGGGGTTGCAACATACACAACAAAAAATGAATAAATAAACAATCGAACAGGATATGTCTGCACGTGGTCGATCAGCTGGTGCAGCTCTTCTGGAATCCAGCTGGACGAAGCGGATTTGGACTTGGAGGAGATGCATTTTAATATGTCCACACATCCTCAGTGGGATGATCCAGTCCTTCCCGGTTGGAACAGGAGTGCTGGTGAAATGTTGGTCCCCAAAGATTCTGTCGACGTTGCCAAAAGGTAAAGTTGGGGCTACAGAAAAAAATAAACATCTCTCCGTTAACACTAAGAGTTATCATTCAGGGTTGCTGGGTATCTTTTGCGATACAAAACCACATTTGTACGGTTTTTGGGCCAAATCAACGAGCTTCAGTACCAAAATACTGTAATTGAATAACTCCATATTCATTATCAGACCAAGCTTGAAGAAACAATATATCAAAGTACATATTTCAGTATCCTGTACTTGTATAATCATGTCTTATCATAAAATTCAATTCTAAGGGATTGTTATCTTTAAAAAAATGTTTCTTCAGTACCTAATCTTTATTGTCAGAACCAAACAGCTCTGTTCAGTACCAAAATTGTTCGATTCCGGCCTTGAAAAGTACCAAATGGCATCCCTGTTTCATGGCGTTAACACAATGTGTTTCCCCGTCTCAGCTGAATCCTCCTGATTTGTTGTTGCCACCAATGAATTTGACTTCAGCGAAAAGTTTTTCTTTTCTTTTTTCGCTGCATAATTCTTCTGTCACTTTTCCTCATTGTCAATTTGCTTTTGTTAGTTTTTTTTCTGAAAAGATTTTTGTCTATTTGTTTACTCATCTATTTTCTCCCACTTTTTTTTTTTACCTATTTCATTCATTTGTTTGTTTACATGTACGTCTTTTTCACCACCCAGAATCTTTGAAAAAC
Organism: Thysanoteuthis rhombus; assembly: GCA_963457665.1. Classification (NCBI taxonomy): domain Eukaryota; kingdom Metazoa; phylum Mollusca; class Cephalopoda; order Oegopsida; family Thysanoteuthidae; genus Thysanoteuthis; species Thysanoteuthis major. Next base: position 3,387,007 of record OY735205.1, on the reverse strand, counting down.
TTCTTGGACAATTAACACCAACCTTTTGTGGATACGGCTAGAAAAAAAAAATGCCGACGGTTCATAAAGCGTAGAGCGAAACTTCTTACGATTTTCTTTTAGTTCTTTCATTTGTCCCCCTTTTTTCCTTTCTGTTCTGCAAGCTCTGTGCAATTCATATGGGGGGGATTAAGGGCTATTTTACGATGGATCTTGTCAGAATGCTATATCAATACCTGGTGGACTTGAGGGTAAGCAACCATCTCCACTCACTGTGATACCCACCCACGGGTGGTAATACGCTGTCGACATACGGTGAGCAAAAAAAAAAGAGTGAAAAGATCACTCCCATCCGATCAGGGGGGAAACGGTCCAGACATATCCCGCTTGGGCAAAACACAATTTCCAAAGAAAAAAGAAAATATTAATGAAACCTTGAATAACTCAATGTAATCATGAATTAACCTAGAAAACAAACAAAAATCATCATATCATCATTGTTAAATTAGATAGATGTTAAAAATATGGCTCAAAATTCTGGATCCGCCCCTGATGACAGGATCTTCATGGCGACGTCTGTGATTGCAAATGGTCAATTACGACTGCATGATCCAAGAATGGGTTTTCTGGGGGGTTTGGGACTGTACAGCTGTCTGATGGAGACACCGATTAGAAGCCCAATAGAGGTAATTCACCATCTATGAGACAAAAAGTGACTTAATTGGCAATTAAAAAAGAAGAAAAATCATCGGAGTAATACCAGTCCACAGATTCATCCAGCGATGGAGAATTAAATGCTTCAGATACCTGACAAGAATGGCAACTGACCACCTAGTGTTCAGAATCGGTAATGTCAGAATTTCAGGCGTCCAGGCAAGAGGGCAACGTTGGTAGGAACGCCCAAGTCCCATTGCCTGTCCGTCAGAGAGGCAACTCACCAAGACCGCTGTCTCCACGACTGCCCCCAACAACACCTCACTGTAAATGTGAAAGATAAAACAAAATAAAAAAAAACAAACAAAATAAACGAAATTGACTCATTGAGCCCAACAAGGCAATCCGTTAGCCTCGAATATAGCTGTATGTTTTGTCCATTCATCAAAGGGACTTGCAGGCTGTAGATTTATGGGAGGTTCTGGCTACAATAGAGCCCATTTATCAGAAACCCCCGAAGGTGTGAAGAGATAGATGGATACATAGGAAAGAAGAAGTAAAAAAGAAAGAGATGGACGAAAGGGACACAGAGAGTGAGGCCTTTATTCCAAATCCAACCATAGACGGATCGCTCTGAATAAATATACGCGAATGAATGTTGTTTACTTAAGTTTATTGTCTATATGACCAGGACGTCACCTTTTCTCTTATGAATATCATATACTGACATAGATAATTCACCTACATAGATCCCTGAAACAGGTCCATGATAAAACAGTTGATAATCTCCTCAATGATATTCAACGTGCAACAGTAGAAATCTCTAAAACTATTTTCTCCGAAGAAATGTGCAAAGTTTATGACTATATATATATATATATATATATATATATATATATATATATATATATATATGTGTGTGTGTGTGTATGCGAGTGTGTATGTGTGTGTGTGTGTGTGTGTGCATGTGTGTGTGTGTGTGGATCATTGTTTTGTTTTGCTTTAAGTTTCGAAGGCAAACATCCCTTCTTTTGATCAAGAGACATTGCACCCAGTAATGAACAGTATGCCCTGTTGCAAAGAATGTAAGAATATGAAAGCGACTTATTCGTCTGGTGCAGTTTTTGAGAAATAACAAATCAGAATTAATGAGTTAATTACACTGTTCTGTAATCATTCAAGAACAAATGAACAAACTGCAAGGGACAGTGATAGAAACTACCAGCTGACAGGTGCAAGAAGCTTGTAGATGGTCACAGGAATCGTTTGGAGGCAGTCATTGTTGTCAAAGGAGGCGTGCAACCAAATCTAAAGAAGGCGTGTCAATATTACAGCCCTGGTCATAGTTTTGATTTCTTCTCTGTTATTACTACATTCCTGAGACATTTTATGCTTGATTGTCTTTTACAAGAATTCTGCCCTTTGTTGATGGATTGGCAGGCAAACCGCCAATACCAACTATAACACTACCATCATCATCATCATTGATGATATCAAATCATTGAGAGCAACAATCATCATCATCGATAATAGGAAAATCATTTACTGCGATAATCGTCATCATCCTGATGTCGACGATAGCGAAGTTCTGAACCGTAGCAATCAGAGGCATCGTCATCAACAATAGCAAATTACTTAACAGCAACAATCATCATCAATAATAGCAAAATTAATAACGGCCACAATCATCATCATCGACAATAAAATAATCATTAACAGCAGCAAATATCACAAAAAAGAACATCGACAACATGGTACTTTTTTTCTCTCCTTTCTGAATTGTTTTTCTTTCCTTGTTTTCGTGAATAATGACTCAATTCCAATATTGTTTTGATTAGAGATTTGTCTCAGAATGAAGACCAAATCACTCAAGGGAACCGGCTGAATGTCTGTCTTCTTTCTGCAAGAGCCAGAATTATTTTACAAGGTGAAAATTTGAAAAAATAAAGAAAAGGCTCAAAACAAAAGCAAAAAATGTTTAATTTGAAAAAGTGATTTTTGTGTCACTGAACTAAAAGAAAAAAAAGAAAAAAAAGGAAAATGTAAAAATACCCAAAATGAAGAAAAAATTTAAATCAATCTGCCCCAACTTTTCAAATTTCTATTTTTATCTGCTTTTCATTTTCTTCTTACTTTTTTTTACCTCCCTAAATTGAAGAGGTCAACTTGAAAATTTCTGTTGTTTGTGCATTTGATGCTCAATATGACTTGATAGTCTGCAGAAGACAAATAAAGACTTCAAGATGTCAGAAAAAAAAAATCCTCACTGCAAAACCAGGCTGTTTTGGTATTACGTCGATTTGATTTACGCTGATTGACAATAACACCGTATTTGAGATTTGCCACCGTTTTTCTAGTAGTATTTATTGATCCGTCGATTATACATTTATATTATGTTAAAATAACAAATCAGTATTATATAGATTAATGGAAAATTATGTCAGTATAATGGATTTACTTAGCGCCGATTTCTTTTATACCCCCCCCCTCTTGGAACGCACCTCCGACGTACAAACATCGACTTTAGTAAAAGAATCACAAGATACAGAAATTTCATTGCAGAAAGCCAAAAATATCTTTTTAATATTAAGATGATCAAAGTAATTAAACAAAAAAATAACTTACAGATAGGAATTTCAAAGGAGAAATGGAGAATGTGGCATATACATAAAAAAATGATGATTTTTTAACAATTACTTTCGACGTCCTATTGAAAAATTTCGATGATACAAATTTGGTAGATTTCCATTTATTTTTGAAGATATTGTTAAGGTTACACAATCCAAGGGTGCCAATAGTCTCGACCCGCGCTCAATGTGCATGTAAAAAGTTTAATTTTTAATCATAACCTTATTTATATACATACTTGATAATGATGATTTTTGTCACTATCCTTTTGATCACCTATCTTGTTGGACGTTCCTTTGAAGATACAGTGTAATTCTACTGAGAGCAACTAATATCAAAATCAAAGAAATACAAGTCAAAAATTGTTAATGGTCAATGAGGCTTTATCTATTTGAAAATATATCAAAGGAAGAAAAAAGTATGAAAGGTTTTACAGTTACCTCAGCCAACAAAGTTGGAGGAGGTATGTGTATTCACTTGCGTCTGTCCGCCTTCCCGTCTAAACAATGTTTCCAAAAGTTCTCAACGAATTTCAATGGAATTCTGTGGGAAGATGGGGTATTAGCTGGAAGAATTGACAAAATATTGGGTGGATAGAGGAATCTTTTATTGGCTGATAAATATTTCTTTCATTAATCTGCATCTAACAACAGTCAAGAAAAGAATTAAGTTGAAGAGATTGGTTCAAATTTCAAGGGAAATAACTCAATATGAATTCATACAAGTTTTCTCCTTTGTTGCCAGAATTTATTTTTCGATGAAGATATATTTTTTTCCATTTATCTATTGTGAACATGAGAAATCTTCATTAATCATTTATCCGGAAAATGGACAATGTTTTCGCCCAAAACAACAAAGTAGCGTATACATACATACAATCATAATTATATACATACATACATACATAGATACATACATACATGCATACATACATACATAATTACACGGCATAGTGTAAACAATTCCATCTTGTGTTACATGAGGGAAGAAGACATATTCTAAATATAAAGCAAGATCAATCATTGGTTGATCGTTTTGATAAAGATTCCTTACAACTTATCTACATCTGTTTTTAGTTAAAGCTGTCCCGATAATAAGTGTTCCGTTAAATCCCGTATCCTTTGGGGAATCGTTCACAGCTGTACTCATCATTAATGGCGCGCTTTGAACAGCCCTGGAAAGCCTTAAAAAAAGGTTGGAAGAATTGAAAACCTGAGGAAGAATTGAAATCATCGAGACCAATATATACATGTATTAACTGTAACATTTTTCAATATCTATAAAAAAAAATGAAAAACAGCGACAATGGGCCATTCGCCGATCTCAGTATATTGGACTGTTCTCATGACGTAATGGAATTTTATATTATTTCAAACTTGACAAATAAAGCGTCATAATTCATTCAACTGTAAATTATTCTTTCTGACTCTCAGATAAGTTATAGCTCCGAGATAAATAGAGGACAAGTTACGAGACGCCGTGCTGTAAGAGTTACATGTATAAGGCAACAGAGGGCAGGTCAAAATGCTGAAAAATCAGCAAAGAGACAATCCTGATATCTAACTTAAATATAACTATAATTTATGGACTGCACTGGTAAACTAGTATTCAAGTAATCTTGCTGCACATTCAGGACCCATGATCTAACATAGAGCTTCTCGAACTTTTCCATTCATAATTCCTTTTGAAGAGACCAAGTTTTCCATGACCGCTCAATCATTGTTATAAAAGCAATAAGTATTAATAATGAGGGCTCTGGATGGTTCCCGACCCCTACTTTGAACTTAGTTAGAACAAGCCCTCAATCTTCAAAAGGTGTGCACCTCCGATCTAAAACCTGAAGTGGCAGACTTCCATTCAACTAAGTACGATTCTTGGGGTCCATATTCTCTCATCATTCATCGATGGCTGTCGTCAAAGTGACGACAACCTTCCGAGCCTATTAAGTTTATCACAGCTTCCTTGACGATACTTCAATTCTTATATTTTTTCTTGTTGTCTTATTGAGTACTTTAGTACATATTTTTACCTACTTCTTTTTCTTAGCTTGGCAGAAATTTTCCCTCGCCTTCAGAGGATAAGACTAAAGCTGGGAAGATGTATGTCCTGGCTGATGGGCTACGTGAAGAACGCCTTCTGGTCTTGTCTGCCAAAGAGGCTTGGTGAAGGGGGTGGGAGCAGTTCGACGGACGGTTGAGAGTAGGAGATCGGTGGCATGCATACGTCTTTTTGAAGGTGGGGAGAAAACGTTGTAAGCACAGCGCACTTCATCATTTGAAGCACGGTGGCTGCTTTGGCATAGAAGAAGGCTTCTCGGACAGGGGTAAGGAAGAGGGCCTCTTGGAGAGGGGACGGACGGTGGCCTCTCAGACAAGAGAAGGGGAGTGGACCTCTCGGAGAAGGGAGGAAAGAGGGTCTCTCAAAGGAGAGAGAGGGAAGAGAACCTCTTGGACAGGGAAAAAAGCGGACCGGGGGTCGACGGCTCCCAAGTAGCATTTTTTTCCCTGCCGTGTCTGATTTCAGCTTTTATTTCTTTGTAGGTACATCCATTTGCTGCAGGGGATATTTTACTGAGAGAAAAAACCAAAGCTGACATGGATTTGGGGGAAGGGTACCGGTTGGCATTCTACACCTCTTCGTTTCCACATAGCACTCCTGACCTGACCCCCCTCCTTCCAAACCAACATATGGCTCTCTCCAGTCACCCTGACTTGTCCTGTCTCATCTCATCCCACCACCAAGGGTCTATTTTGCAAACTAACTCATTTGTAATTTCAGTGGCTCTGTTATTCATTTGACTCAGTGGCCGAAAAAGGTGAGTAAAATGTCTGAGGTTCAATCTCAGGTAACTTTAAGGTGATGCTCCTCATCAGTACATCCCAAAAAGTTTTCTAGGAGCTTCATCGTTATTTGTACACCCTTCATATTCGGGGGTTGGCTCCTATGTTATTCATGGAAACAAAAGCTACATATGAATGCTGCATTTCAATATAGAAAGATTTTACGAAACAATTTGCCCTTGCTGACGGACGAAACCTAAACCCGAACCCTAACCTCCGATAAGATAATAATTTTTTTTCAAAACTTGATTCATTTAGCGAACAAAACACTAATTAAAAAACGGTACAACATTATTTTATTAACTATATTATACCCGTCAAAAATGGCAGGGTTTTTATGTGTAGATCAGCACTGAAGTTACATTTTCATCCACTATCCATTACTATGGTCTAAGCCCAACGACAGACTCTAAAAAGATTATTACTATTATTATTATGATGATGATGAAGGAAAATAAAACTTCTCCATCCATTATCAATTGCTATTATATATCTATGTATCGACATTAGGACGCCTAGAGCGATTTTATTAGGTAATTTATTTTCAATGATTCAAGTATCCTAATTTTAAGTATGCTTTTTTCAAGAGATAACTGTTTTAAAGGGTGACCGAATACAAAATCTCAAGAGTTTCTATGACGAAATTTATGACGTAACTATTAGGTCATAAGAGGAAGATGAATTAACTAATAAGATGCTTGACAGTAAGAATTTTCATAGATACTTCATATGGATATACTAGAAACATGCCCTTCAAAAATGACGAGGTTGTTAATGTATGGATCAGCACTAAGGGGACAAAAAGTATTTCATTGGCTAATGTATTTTTATTGACTCAAAAATACGAATTTTACGTTTGTTTTAAAGTCTCAACTCAACTTGAGTTGTTTTAATGTGTCATTAGACATGAAGTTCGAAGTTCTATGGTGTAATCTTCATTGATATGTCATAATAGAAAAGTAAATTAACTAATGAGATGCATTAGCGTAAACAAACAGAGAAGAAATTTGCATATATGCTTATTGTATATTTAGATGATTAGCTATTTTTACTATAAATAACAAAGAACTTGACCACAGATTACGAGTGGCGAACAGATAACAAAGGAGTGCCGTTTTCTATTATGAATAAGGCTAAAACGAGTTCATCTGATATGCGTAAAAAAGCTCATTTAAGAGAAGGTTAGTCTAATTATCTAATCAATTTTAATTTGCGTTTTCTTTCATCTTATTTTTTATTTCTTTTCATGGCAACTTACTCAAACTGTCAGTCTTCAATAGCGAGTAAACCTTTCAGATCGGAAATAAAGAAAAGAAAAAAGTTCTCTTTTACTGCTGAAAAGATGAACAATGGATTTGAGGATTATATTCAATCTTTTAACAGACGTAAGAGCTCAATTACCAACAGTTGGTCGAGCAAAGTTGTACATAGGCCTGAGAGGCCTGAGTAAGTTGCTTAAAGAAAGATAAAAGAACATACTTATTGAAAACTGAAGAAAGATCAAGTTGACTTTTATAGACAATTATGCAGATTTTAAGACAGATTAAGAAATGGGGTGTTTTTAACTGCAACTGCAGCCGATAATTCTCCGAACAGGATAAATTTCAAAATAAAACCAATATTCAATTAGGCTAACAGCATTGGTAAGGTATGAAGTGAACCGAGCAGAGAGTTTTCAGTGTTCTTTTTTTAAACGGTTTCACAGCGCTGTTAAAGATAACTAGATACGATATAGAGAGGGGGCAAAAAGATTAATATTTTTTTACGTCATCTTTCGTCATATTCCTTTTTTAAATCAACTCTCACGATAAAAAAAGAGAGTACCAGAAGGAGAGAAATGAAAGAAAAAAGCTGACAACACAATTTTTAGAACAAATGTACACACACACACACACACACACGCATACTATATATACATATATATATATATATATATATATATATATATATATATATATATATCATTTACCAATGAGATACATCGTATTTTGAACGATATTTTTCGGTTTATTTTTGTTTCGGGAGTTTTGATGGGGATTAATTTGAAAACTTAATTGGGAACAAAAAGTTTTATTACGCACACAATTGTCGACTTATGCTGTCAATAATTCATACACAACGTTGCATTGTCTCTACTTGTTCTTATTGTCAATGTTTTCTTTCCCCTTTTTAGTGTCGTCCTCGCCTCTCTGTGACAGGCTCTGTCTGTCTGTCGGTCGAATGGTAGGTCTGTGCGGAGTGGTTAGCGGGAAGGCATTGATCACCATTTCCAAAGTCATTAGTATGAATCGGTGGTGGATTGAACTGCGGTCTACTGAATCGGATCCAAGTACCCCACCACTAGAACAGAGAGTATATGGAGATCATATAGAGGAAAAGAAGAGACGGGAAGAAGGGTATTACAAGTATAGCAAATCAATTAGTGCTAGAAAGCATCCACTGTGTAAATACCTCTGCCACACAATCTAATAATGGAAGAGGGGTCAGTTCATATATAGCGACGATGTAACGTATTTATTTGTTTTGAGTTCGATTTCCATTGCTTCCTCACTATAGTGGCCTTGTGTCTAACTAGGCTAAGCGACGTACTGAATATCTCTATTTTCTTTGTCCTTTATCTTTCCCTTCCCACCGCTCCCTCTCTTCTTCAACTTCATTTTTCACCAATCATTATACCTTCCCGTCTTTCATGACAGAAGCTAATAAATATACCTCTTCAGTAGATGCTTCTTTTCTTTCCCCCAAACGTTAAAGAGTAACACTTTCATATACGTCAGTCCCTGGTACCATCATCCCCATAGACATCAATCACGGATTGTATCCATCTCAATCGAATGATTGTCGTCTCAACAGAATTTGTTGTGAGGCAGGTTAACCCCTCCCCCTCGCTGCAATCTCTTCCCCTTACGCCTCTTTCTAATAATTCCAGGTCTCCAGTAGATAATAATCAACCATCATCAGAAAGTTAAAGGAAGACTCTCTCTCTCTCCATTCTGCCTTACGGTGATGTCTTTTATCATCCAAGTTAGCCTAACAAGAACTACTGGACACAGATCTTGTCTTTCGACGTTGCTATACAAGAGGTGCAAACGTGCAATGAATCGGTCAGAAGATATTGAGGACTGGTAAACCAAAATAAAGAAAACTATTCATTTGTAAGCTCGTTTTTAGGTTGTTGCACATGAAATGTATTTTTTCAGCAAAGATAATAAAGCAATATTGGAAAATTTTACTCAAGCAACTATATTTTCCAATGTAAATAGAGTTATAATTCGTTATGGAGTGTTTGGGGCAATGGTGTCTACCAAAAACAGATAGACTAATTTTCTAAAGTATGAATTCAAATTAGGACATAATTCGGTTCAAGCTGTTGATAGCGTCAAAAAGCATTTGGTGTGACCACTACGACAGAACAAACTGTTCAGCGTTGGTTCAATAGGTTTAAGTCTGGAAATATGAATATCAGCAATGAACCTAAATGGAGGTCCAAACCTATCTCAAATGATGAAGAATTATTGACAGCAGTTACCAATGTTCCGTGAACAACTGTTTGAGCACTTTCTGGGGACATAAGGGATTCAACAACAACCATAACACGTCTTCTCAAGGCGATAGAAAACTTTGGTCCCACATGAATTAAATCCTTGACCATTCCAGATCTTGCAATTCTCAGCAGGCAGTGTCTGAGCTTTGAGATTTGAAATTCTTTTTACAGATTATTATCTCTTCGAGCCTTTTGAACTTTTTCCCTAATAAAAGATTCAATAAAAGGGAGGCCATAATTTGTGTTTTTACAGAATTTTTGACCACTATTGTTAAATCTCATAGAAATGGCATATCATCGTTAGAGAATGGTTAAAAAATGGTTATTGCTTGGAATGGGGCTGGATTTGAATAATTACCATTCCTGCTGTTTATATCATTCTTTATCTTACCAAAAACAAAATGACATTTCATGCCTTACAACTAAAAACTTAAATGAATATCTGATGGAATATCAGACGCAGATCTCTTCTTTCAGCAGAAAATATTTTGAAAAATTGAAAATATATTTTTCAAAGATATTGGTCTTTTAAGGCTGCATTGGCCAATAGAGAAACCTCATCTTCATATATTGTAAACAATGATTTTTTTTCATTTAGATTATTTAGAAAATTGAGTCCTTTATTCTTAGAACAAAGGAAAAGGCAGAAGTTGAATTTGGGGTTTATTAATTTATTCCGTTTATGGAGTCGTGCCCATTAGCGTTGATTCCTTTTTGATTTTATTGCATTTCGTTCGATTTTCAGCGTTTCTTTACTTATTCCGTTTTTTCATTATTTCGTAAATTATTAGGTGCAGGTGCAGTTTTGAATCATCACTTGAAATCACAATATTTACTTAGACTATTTCTAAGGGGCGAAGTATCATAAAAAATATTTTTCCACTCCAAAAATGAATTTTTTTTTTCGAAATTTGTTTTATTCATTCATTTTAATCTATAGACCGCTTGAAATGACGTATAGGATATATGGCAAAAATGACACATACATTGATAAGCACACACACACACACACAAACACACACACACATATGAAAATAGATAATTATATATATTATACACATCAGGAACTCAATATAGAATGATATAATACAATATCTGATGCGTGATGGCTTTATTTCATCGAGTGCTTGATGAATTAAACATTAAGTTGATTTAAAGTAGAGCTCAAAATGAAATGACATGATGGATTCGCTACACAAACACGTTAATATTTCCGTCCTATTTGGGTTTTTTTCTGGCAAATGATTCGGTTCATTTTAGATCCCTAATCAGGAAATTTTGGGTCTATTCTCCTTGGTCGTCTCCCTTTAATACTATTTATATAATTTTTGTGTTTTTTTGTTGAGTGGTTCGTAATTGCTTGTTATCTTTTTTGTGTCCTATTCAGTGGGGATGCTGTTCTTGTTTGTAGTTATGAATTATAGATCAGAAGGGGATGGTGCAGGCATTTTCGTTATCAATGTGTAGTTAATCTACCAGGTCTTCGTGGTATGTTTCCTTTCTGAGAGTGTTTTATTCTCGCTTAAATCTGTATCCCGATGTTAGGGTTCCCTTTTATATGACCTTAGTAGTCGATTCATTTATTCTGGCTTTGCTCTGTTTCCACATGTTTAAGATAATTATGGTGATTGGATAATTCTCTAAAGTGGCTGAAAGTATAAAATGATGATGATGTTCATTGTAATAACGAGGGGAATAAGATATATATGGTGATTAGTTTTTAGTAAATCCATATGTAGGTTATCAAGTTATGTTTATAAATAGAAATTTTGAGCGATGCATTCATTTTTTTTCTTCATTTTTTTCTGTTTAGTAATTCAGTTTTTTTGTTCTATTGGCAAAAGTGGGATTTCAAGTTTCTCAATTAGGCATAAGTAACACAGGGTTTCAATATTTTGGCATATGAGTGTTTGCTATGATATTTTCTATTTCACTGTGGATATGAGGCTGCTGTCGGTTAGTTCCCGATAATATGTCGACAGCGATGTATGGTTTATTTTTTGTTCGTAAATGATGATATATGGTTGGCTAATCTTAGTTTAGATGGTATTTTCGATATTCCAGTATAATAATTCACTTCTAAGGGTTTCTCTTAGGTTTATAATTCAGCTTGGCATACAATATTCGATTTGTGATATTTGTTTTGCAAAAAACCATCTGTTTTTGTTGGTCAATCACAGTTTTGTTTATTTATCCACTCTTTGTTAGTATTGTTTCTAATCATTTTATTGCCATGTTTTGATATAATTTTTTTGAAATTATCTTTACAACTATAGCTATTCCGACACACCTTTTGGAAAACATTGTCTCAAACTGTCTCGTTGCACCTTCGTGGAGCAGTGGTTACCAATTTCGTTTTGGTCATTTCTATTTACCCCAGACCCATGGCCTTGTACCAGATAATTCATGACACCTTATCATGGAGTGGCAAGTAATCTAATCTTACAAACTATCGCTACGGTAGTGAGTTCGGTCCTCTCTCGATTTTCAGCAATTGTGGCGTGTACCAGATTAAGCTAAACTGAGGAAGTTGTATACTTTCAATCAGTGCCAGTGATCGGTGTAAAAGTAAGGATTATGAATATTGATTTTCATGGTAGGCAGACCTTCACTATTTGTGGGATTGGTCCAATATAATCGTACTATCCTAATTTCCTCTCATTTGGTGATGTATCATGAAGCTAAACTTTCAACTTAAACCTTCTGCAACAAATGAACATGTTTTAGAATTGAATGAGAAAAGTAGAATATTCAATGGAAGGGAATATAGTGGGGTTGATCCTCACTAAGTGTCCTACTCGTGTGTTACACTAAGCCAGCTGCTTGGCCATGGAGTAGTGATTAGCAAGCTAGTTTCACAGGCCATTACTGCTGCAGTGAGTTTAATTCTCACTGGATTTGACTCATTTGTGACCTCGTGTTGAATTAAGCCGAACGCTTCAAGCGCCTCGCTTTGGAGCAATTGTTAGCAAGCTCGTCTAACACTATAATTACATTGTAATTAGAACCTCTTTTCCAAACCACTCGAAAGATTTTTTCAAAATATTTTATTTTAGAATCGCTCTTGAGTGAGTACGCATGCCAAAATTTGTTGAGCTACGCCCATGTTTAGTTCATCATTTTTTATTTTAGTGTGATGGACAGACGAACATGCACGGTGTGACACCTTTCATATATATATGTATATACGGCTAGATTTACAAATATGAATATGCACTCGTATTTATAGAAATATATATACTTGCACACACATATGCATTCAAACTAATACATGTAAGTGTGTGTATGCATGTGAGTGTTTGTATGTGCGTATATGTGTACATATATATGCGTAAATTCATGTACAGTAATGAATATAAACTTCCACATGCTCATGTACATAACTATGCTCAGACATAGAAACACTCACGCACACACACACACAAACACACACACATATATGTGTGTGTGTGTATTCATGAATGCATTATATTATTTGGAACTCAATTTGAAATGACCTTTTTTTGCCCGGAGTATGGGTCACTCGGATTAGACGACGTAGATAGAATAAACAACTAAAGAAAAAATGCTGCTGCTGCAGGAATCGAACCTACCCCCGATGTGACTCATTCTCTGTTTTACAACTATTCCGAATAGTGTTTGAAATCATATGACGCATCCATAAATATTTTGTCATCTTATTTATCCATTTATTAATGATATATGGATGTGTGTGTGTGACTGTGTAAACATATATGCCCATAGATGAAAATACCCTTTAAATTGATGCTCATCCACACACACACGCACATACACACACACACACACACACACATATATATATATATATATATATATATATATATATATATATATATATATATATATATATATATATATATATATATACGTGCTCATCCATACGAGCCCCAAAAACATATTTGTATTCGGACTCGAATTGTACTACATAGATGTATATCTACACATATCTACATATTCATAAATGCATATATATTCATATGCAAATACACATATATGACAATATACTACTCCAACAAGCACTCTCTTCTCTCTCCCTTCGCATACACATACAGTTTGTTTTATCTATTGTGAAAGTGCTCAATATTGTTAGATAAATAGATAGACGAAAATACAACACTCCAGTTGTACATAAAGACCAGAAAAACAAGTGTCCGTCGATAACAATAGCTGCGTGAAACTGATCAGTAGCAGCAAAATCATCTACCTCTGTCTCTGTCCTTACCGTTCTTTCTTTCACTCTCGATCTCTTTCTCTCTCTTTCTCTCACACACCCTCTCTCTCTCTCTCTCTCTCTCTCTCTCTATATATATATATATATATATATATATATATTCAGATGCTCATACCTACATATAGAAAAGCCATTAAGTAATTCTAGTCCCAAGTGAAATATAAAAGGACGCACTCTCGGCGGCCGTGATTCGCTCCGAAAGGCCCCTTTTCCTGATTGATTCAGCTCGATTACTGATTGTAAACTTCTTTCCCCACCTTCATTCTGAAAGGTATACTTTATATCCCTTTTCACTACCATCACCCATCTCATCCCCACCGGTTAGGCCGTCTCGACCCGTTTGTCCAAGTCCCAAACGTCTAACTTGGGGCGAGGGTCCCTAATTCACGACGACCCCTGGAGCATTTACCACATTAGCCCAACTATAAACATGATTGAAGATCTATTAGACGAATTACATGAGCATCGCATACGTTACGCGCCCTGTAATATGATTGCACACTAACTATAATTCTATTTTCCGCTCCGATCTTTTAGTAAGGGGAGTAACTCTTAAATGACCTAATTAGAATTTCTTACCGGAAGGGATTTATGAGAGGGGTGGAATGGAGGCCCCAGCAGAAGTAAGTGTTTGTCTATAGGCCACATACACTTATATAAGAACGTTACCTTGGAGCATGGCCAAGCGATTCAGGGTTTCTGTGTTTTTCTGTCTCAAAAAAGAAAGAGTCAAGTTTGACTATAAAGAAGAAGAAAAAAATCACTACAACCCTGGAATCTGATTTGCTATCTCCTAACATCAGTTGAAAAATTTAGAAACAAAAATTATGTTTTTATCAGCTGGCATTGAATCTGTTATTTAATCTTCAAAGGTTTAGTAACCAAAGACCTCAACACTGATGGGTAAACTGGGCAGTATTCAAATGTTCTGTTTTTTTAAACAAAGTTGGATGAAAAGTAGATACAAAATGGTGGAACACCAGTGATCACCAGAAAGCAAAATGAACCACCACTAATCGTATCAAAGACCGGTCCTCATCGTAAATAGGTGATGCTATATTTATGTGAGATTGGGAGAGAGTCCTCTACCATGAGCCTCTTCCTAATAATCGGATGATTGATTCGAATAAGTACTGATTTTGATCAGACCAACTGAAGGTAGCAATCGGCAGAAAGTGTCCATCTTGAATTAGTTCAAAGGAAGGATGTATTATTCTATCATCATCATTAAGCTAGACTGATGACACTTTTCTTTTGGGACCAAGCAAAATTGTGACAGCTTAGCTTGGATGTTCCGACTTATTCGCTGTATTCAGCAGAAATAGCTTTTCCAGATTTACTATTATTCTAGCAGACGGAGAAAAATCAGACCCCCACAAGAGTGCAAAAAGCACCTAAAGCATTTGGTTGCTGAGAAAGATAAAACGTTCTGGGAGGATGGAATTATAAATTTGCCTGAGATTCAATTTATTATTCACAAATCTTAATGTCGACAATAAAAAAAATGTCTTTTGTATCAATATAAAAAAAACGGATGAATTTTGTGTGCGCGCATTAGTTAATCATCAAGAAAAAAGTCGCGAACATATTTGAATTTCAATGAAATCATAAAGAAACTATATATATATCTGTATATATGAATGAAAGGTGTCTGTCGGTCACATAATAGAAACCGGCGATAAAATGGGAACAGCCCAACCAAATTTGGCAAGTATAATCAATGAAAACAACGAGACGTTTTGAAGTGAAAAGTTCTGAGAAAAAACTTTTTCGAAAGCTTTTAGATTGGGTTCTATTGTAATGTAACTATAATGCTTAACTGGGCCCTTTCGTTCCGTTCTCTCTCTCTCTCTCTCTCTCTCTCTCTCTCTCTCTCTCTCTTTATATATATATATATATATATATATATATATATATATATATATATATATATATATATATCCTTATTTCATATGTTTACGTATAATTCTTCAAGGGATCAAAATCATAGGGACACCCCCCCCCCTCTCAGAGATCTAATTGAAGAGAAAATATTTTTCTCCTTCATGGGTCCAAAGTGAAGTGAAACTTTTTCTCGTGTAAGTGATCAAAAATGAAAGGAAATTTTTCCTCTTTTAAAGGCTCAAAACTGAAGGGAAATTTTCTTACCTCTTAAGGGTCATACGTCAAGAGAGATTCCCCTTTACGGGGTTGAGGGAGATAGACAAATTTAGATTTACATGTTAGGAAGCTTTTTCACTCCTTACTCATTCAAACTGGCGTAAATGGGTACATGAGCTAGTACATATATGTATTAGAGGTCGTCATTCATTCTCTCACTTTAGACCTAGTAGCTCACTGCTTCAAAGCCATTATTCGTGTAAATAAATGTTTAAGTTTCATCAATTTTTATCTAAGGTTTTATCAAAATTGACTGAACTCTATTAAGTGGAAGACTCCATTGTTTATCGGCGAAATCATCGCATCTAAGTGAAAGAGTCCATTATCTATTCAGAGTTCATTGATTAGAGCTTTCCAAACAGTGCGTCGCGACCCTTTGGTGTGTCACCGTTAATCTCTATGTGTGTCACGAAAGTAAGTATAATTTTGTTTATCTTTCAAAAGATATTTTCCCAATTAAACTGCAGAGATGACATAATATATTTGGCTCGGCTAGAAAAACCGGAATAATATCATGTGAAAAACTTTTTTTTCCAAAAGATGCTGCCAAAAGTTCGTTAAGTTCTAATATAGATAAAACCCCATCCAAACTTGGCCAACTGTTCAATGTTTTTTCACAACGTGAAAAATGTTTTATCACAAGATTGTTATCTTCTAGTGGAAAAATCCATTGTTACAGACAGATATCCAAACAGAAAAAGTCCTACTGTCCATTATATAGATAGATCTTCACCCAATCTTGGGTACCGGTCCAATGCTTTTCCACTGAGCCATTTCTCAAGGTGAAATAAGAGAGAAAAAACACTTTTTGAAGTAAAGTGAAATAAAAAAAATAGATAAATATCAAAAGAAAAAGGTGATTACTTTCTGCTGAGCGACTTTTATTCATATGTCTCCTCTCTTCTGTTCGTCTCTCCCTTGTGGGATACTTAGGTTTACAAATTCTATGGCTGGGTTGAGGTGATTATCATAAACAATGAACAAGTGGTTGTTTGCTATGACCCCCACATCTCTCTCTCTCTCTCTCTCTCTCTCTCTCTGGTCATTTTACTTCTCTCTCCCTCTCGCCCTTTTTATTGTAGTCTGTTTATGCTAAATATCTCTCTCTCACCCTCTCTCTAACACTCACTCTATCACCCTTTTCTTCTTCCTCTTTCTTTCATCCCCTTTTTCTTCTCTCTCACTCTCTCACTCTTGTCCTTTTTCTCCTACCCTGTTATTATGTTTTGATCTTCCTATCATTTCCCTCTCTCCCTCTTTTTTCAATTCTCTCTCTCACGCCCCCCCTCATTGTCTAGTTTGTTTTTGATTATTTCTTTCCCTCTCTCTTTTGTTCTTTCTTCTTTGGCGTCTCTTTTTATTCTGTCTTCGTGCCACCCCCTCTCGTTCTCTAGTCCTTTTCTTCTCCTTTTTTTTTCTTTTGGTCTGTTTTTTTAATCTGTTTTGTGTCTGCTTAGCATACTGCATTTCCCTCCATTTTCACTTCATCGCCGACCAACTAATTTTTCCCTCCAGGTACGAATAATCAGAATTGGTCCACGTGTATCAGACTTCGATTATATCGTAGAACTTTTTTCTTCTTTATCCGAAGACCGATTCTTTCCGGCTAGAATTATTTTTCTTTTGTGATTTGGGAATCTTTTCTTTTTTTTTACTATTTTTTTGAATTGCCTTAATTTTCGTTTCGTTTCATCTCTTTCTTTTCAATTTTTCGTATATATATATATATATATATATATATATATATATATATATATATATATATATATATATAATTCAGTTCACATACATACATACATACATACATACATACATACATACATACATACATACATACATATGTACAGGTCTACTTAGTCACTCAATAGAAATTGTCTCGAGACCAATGTCTCCTGGCAGTGGGCCGTGTAGGGGTGATCAATTAAAGTATTGGTAAAAAGTCTCATCAAAAGATAACTTACTACTCGCACCATTCGTTTGGAAGCGATCACTTGAGATTTCTGAATTTCTAAAAACAAGTGTGATTGCAGGTGGGAACAAACTGAGTAACCTATTTAGCATATACTTACATTGCAAATTGACCCAAACACTATTTCTTCTGGGGGTGGGGTAAAAAAGAGAAAACCGTTTTTTCTAGACATAGCAAGAAGAGAATGCCGCAATTTTTAGTTACTAACACGATTGGTGTGGTTGGCCCGTACGAGTGATACATACATAAATTGCCAGCCAGCCCGACTTGAAAACTAAAGAAACCCATGTTGACAGCTTTGGTGACAGTTATGGTTAACGGTTACTAGAATAATGTTTGTGTGTGTGTGTGTGTGTGTGTGTGCTTTTTATTTTATTTTCCCATTTTTTGATTCTTTATACTAAAAAGGTAGAAAAAAAATTCTTTTATCTTCCCTGATTCCATTTTTCCTCTTGTTTTCCCTTTGTTCTTCTTTCCTTCAACTTTTTTCTTCGTCGGCCTCATTCCTGCTTCAAAGCGTTTTTATCTTTCCTTTTTTCAAAAACTTTATTCATTTTTTTTTCTTTGTCCTGCTTTTTCTTCATCTTTCAATATTTCCAGAGATATTTTCCCCTCGCCTCAGTATATTTCCAGAGAATTCATCTCTTATCCCGTTATATATTTTCGGAGATTTTCCTCTCATCTCTCTGTATTTCCAGAGCATTTCTCTAATGTCTCTCTATATTACCAGAGAATTTTCTCTCACGTCTTTCTATAATGCCAGAGACTTTTCTTCTCAATCAAAAGACTGATTCTTCTTTCCGGCTAGAATTATTTTCTTTTGTGATCTTGGTATTTTGCATTTTCCTTCGTCATTATTACTTTCTATCTATTTTTCTTTTTTACCTTCCTCATTTTTTCTCTCACTCAATATCCTTTTTTACTGTCGTCCTTGAAGATGAAAAAAATATAACAACTTGGTGTAAAAAACGAGAATAACAACAAAAACGAATACAACAAATACTCTTTTGTTATATAATTAATTGATACTTTCAGACTGTATTTTTGGTCTCTTCTAGTTCTTTTTTCTCTGCTTGGATTTTGCCTTCAACAACTTTTGGGACAACTGGAGCGTGCGGTCTACAAGGCCTATTCTGAGGTCCCAGAAGACCGCAGGTCCGAGACCTTTTAGGCAAAAGTGTAGTATAGCATCGGCTTAATAACTGATACGTCTCAGATGTTCAATGACCAGTATGAAAAAAAAAACCTATTCATTTGAAGTCAAAGAAGCAATGTGATTCAATTTATTCCAAGGTTAAGAACCCTGTCCTACATGTAGAAACGAATTCATCTAGGGGTTAGGGTTTAGGGTTACTATAATAGTGTAAATCAGTTCGATAACGAAGGTTCCACGTCGGGGGTGATTCAGATTTAAGCTGATAAGAGCTGATACTTCATGTACCTCTCCGCTCGAACGTCGAGTTTATTCGTTTGCCTCTCTGCAACGGCAAATATGACACTGGGTCGAGACACCAGGGTCAAAACACCAGGGTCGAGTTTAGGGTGGGGTCATGCTGACCAACGCGTAGGCAGGGTTAAAGCTTTCTTTAGTTCACGCGACTGATGTCTCGAGGACATTAAGGTTGGTATGACTTGATCAGAGGACGGACCCTATACAAGCTTGACTTAATCTCAGGACGAATTCTGAGTAAGCTCGATTAATACAAACCTCGGCCTGTGCATATGCGAACTTCTTAAACCGACAGTACACTTTATTTTAATCGAAAGTGAGATGTCGCAGTTCAACCAGAATAGGCCCGATAGACCACATACTATAATTTTTTGGGGCCAAGAGATTGCCAAACCAAATGCAGCTGGGGATTTTGGGTGCTGTGAGCCCTCTCCATAATTGGACCTGAGGGCAGAACACTCTAAAATTTCAAATTCCTAGTATCTCAGAATCAAAATTTCCTGCATTTTAGTTGTCTAAGATTATGAAATATACATTTTCTTAGATCCACGAAAGGTTTTGGAGGACCACACCTGGCCCTGCTCCGCTTATCAGGGGCCTGTGTTTCTATTTCTCTCTCTCTCTCTTTCTCTCTCTCTCTCTCTCTCTCTCTCTCTCTCTCTCTCTATATATATATATATATATATATATATATATATGAAGTATTCAAAATTAAGCTAGATTCAAACAGAGATTGAGCATTGAGTTAAAACGTTGAAATCATTCTGAGATAGAGGTCTTTTCTGACGGTCGCCTTGTCCACCATAATATACAGTATATATATATATATATATATATATATATATATATATATATATATATATATATATATATATATATATATATATATATATATATGTGTGTGTGTGTGTGTACACGTGTGTTCCACTTTTAGAAATCTTGCTCAACAACATTTTCGCTTTTACGAAAAAAGGCAAAAATAATGTCCAGCGTTTGTTCTGAAGTACGTCGTTGAAAAGTCTGTGCGCGCACATTTTCCCCTACGTCACCCTTTCTCTTATACCACAGTCTCTTGCGCTTGCCATTACTCCATTCTCCAGTGACTCTGCTTAAAATACTGTTATCAACATTTTGGGGTCTGGAAACGCACAAAAATCTCTTCATATAATGGGCTATGCTTCTTCGCTTCACACCATTTCTGTTTACAAAAAGTTTTCATAAAAATGCTCACTTTTGGATAGCAGGGAACTGTTTGACTTTTTCTTTCATCATTGTTATCCAGTGTCCCTTTTCTTATCTTTCTTTTTCTGATTACTTTTTCTTTCACAAAAAAAGAAGTTTTTAAAACTCGTTCAACTTTTCACTCTTCCGACTTCATTCTTTCTCTTTTTCTTTTCATTGGTTTTTTTTTCTTCTTTTTCAATTTTAACATTTTTTTTATCTCTCATCTTCTTTGGTTTTTCTCCTTTCCTCCCCTCCTTCCGTCAGTCTTTCTTTCTTTCTCTCTTCTTCTTCTTCTTCTTCTTCTTCTTCTTCTTCTTCTTCTTCTTCTTCTTCTTCTTCTTCTTCTGCTTATTTTTCTTCTTCTCCTCCTCCTTTCGGTCGGCCCAATTCCTGCTTTTATTTTTTTTTTTTAAATCTTCTTACTTTTTTTTCAAAATCTTATTCATTTTTTCTTTCCCTCCTGTTTTTTTTTTCTTCACGCGTTCTCTCCGTCCCTCTTTTATTTCCAGAGGAAACGGCAACTGCTTCTCAGAACCCAAAATCAAATTAAAGGCACCAATGCCAGAACTACCCATCTTGTCAATAACCACATTCTCCATGGGTTGTTAAATCAAGAATATCACCCCCTTCTGCCCAACTCCCTCCCGACGCACCCCATCCCTTATCGTCTTCTCTTCTTCACCCCTACTGCGTTCTTCCTTACTAACAACCTTCTTCATTCCACCCCCAGTCCTCAGGGTCGTTTTCAGGCCGATTTAGAATTCTTTCCAAGTCGGAACATAATCAAAATGGAGGATTTCTTTGGGAAATCTATTTAATTTGTACGAGTCCAGCTCATGGTTCTTCTGGCTCGAGGATTTAAGGAACACTCTACAACAGACAGTGCTTCTTCTTCGATTGCTGTACGAACGAATGTACGACCCTAGCATTATGTATATGGAAGAAGAAGTGGAGAAGTTTTGGGGTCGCTTACTTCCTTGCTTGGGGTCCAGAGGGCAGGGCAAAGGTGGATATCTGGTTGCACGGTCTGTCGGATGGTTGTCGGGCTTGCAGGCAGGTTGTTGCTTGTTTCTTTAGTTTGTTGATTGGCTGTTCTCACTCTCCATTCGTCTCTGGAGGAAGAAAGAAGAAACGAATGGAAAAACCGGAAATTTTATTTAAAGTAGAGAAAAAAAAAGAAAAAAAAAACTATCTATCAATATTCCAAATGTACCATATTGCAAAAGAGCCCTAAAATACTGGTTGTACCACTCTAATTTGGCTTATGCGAAGATGATAATAGGCCCAGGCCAGATGGAAAATGCAGACCCCACTTTAAATTGCTCATTAAATATTTTTATAATCAGTACTGAATATATATGATTGATGTATGGGTATATACATTTACGTGCCGTACTTAAAAGTATAAATATAAAAGAAATAGAACGATTCACGGACTCTATGAAATGCCCCCTCAAAATTGGTCCACTTGCTCCATTCCCTTCTATAATGACCTAGTACCACTCAAATCTGGCTCTTTGGACCGACAACCCCGGTACCTTTTGAATAAGTCTCCATTACTTTGTGGATCTGCCTATAGAGCTCTTCAATTCGGTTTCAAACTATTTTTCAATTTTAGAAAAATCGTTAAAACCTAATAAACTCTGAATGTTTATTACGTGATGATATGACAAAAAATATCAACATTTGGAATCTGCCATATTGCAAAAACGTTTTAAGAAACCTTTGGTGATATTCTTTTTAATTTAAAAGTACTACGGGGCGCGTGCATTTGCCAACAACATTATAATTAAAGATTTCTGGATACGCTCTAAATTCAGTCAATTGTTTCTTTGGTTAATGACCCTTTCTTTCACCAAATTTCTTCGAGAATCCTCGAGAACATGCACAGATATCGCGTGGACAAACAGACAGATAGAGAGAAAGAAAACATATATAATCTCAGCCCAACGATCGATTATAAAACTACATCAACAACAATGTCTGAATTTTGAACAATTTGATGAAATGCTTTTTTAAATGCATTTGATTGATGACTTGAACACCCCCACCAAGACACGTTTTCGGGGGAAAGATGTAAAAGAGTTTTCTTATAGGGAAGGGGATGTTATAATGATCCTCCGAAACATTTGAGACATTGGACGCCAACATGAAATCATTAATCCTTCAGTGACTTTTGTAGAACAACGAAGCAAAAGTCGAGAATTTAGGAGATGCATGGCTGTAAGCGTGACTTCCTTATGAGAATACCTTTAAGAAGTTCTGACATGACAGATTCGGGGATGATGCATTTGAAAATGTGTATATTCATATGAATGAACAATATCTTCCTTAACTTTGTCAATAAAATGAAGTATTTGAAAATGACTGCATTCATGTGAATGAACAATATTTTCTTTATTTCATTAATAAAAGAAATTAATTACTATGTCTATTCTAGTTTGGTTTATAATTAAATCGGTTGTACTTTCCCCATTCGTCTCTAGGGGAAGAAAGGAAAAGAATAGGAAAACTGGAAATTTCATTTAAAGTAGACAAAAAGAAAAAATATTCCAATATTTCAGATGTACCATATTGCAGAAACGCTTTAAAATACAGGTCGTCCCACTCTAATTCGACACTGTGTCGTCCAGCAACTCCCATAGTCCGGCATGTGTTGAGTCTACCGTCATTACTTTGCAGATATGCCTCTATGGTTAAATTTTGGTTTCAAACCAAGGGTGCTATTTGGTATTTTTCGAGACGAAAATTGGGCTGATTTTATACTGGAAAAGGCTATTGATAAAGATTTGGCATTGATGGCTGTTTTACAAGAGTTAGCTAGCCTTCTACACAAATTATAAGATACTGTATAGATATACATCGGCAAAATCTTTAAAATATGAACTTTTCCTGGAAGCTTAGTCTGATAATGAATTTTAATTTTCTTTAATTTTTTTGTACTGAAACCACTAAAATAGGTGCTAAGCAATAGGTCTTGCATGGCATCCGGCATTCCTGTCTCAAACCGCGATTAAAACCATGATTAAGAGGTTTATAAATCGATTCCTTGAATGTGTCAAAAAATGACTTTGATTTGAGATCGAATTGAAGGACTTTCCATTACATCGATGTTCATTTTATTAAAAAATTATGCTTCTATTATTTTTCCTGAATATAATAAATAATCTTTTGAACAACGAACTAAAGAGCATGAGCAAACATAATTTTTTTATTATGATAAAATTCGTATTATATAAATTTCCAGCAGGGATACCCAGGTTGCCCATGGAAAATAACTTGAGATATTATCAAACAGAAAAACACAGCAGAGCAAATGCCAAAAAAAAAAAAAAGATTATTTATATTATGTACACATGAGAAAGCAGTTGTAAGAGAAGGAAGATTTTGATGTAGAAAACAGAACAAAGGGTGTTGTTGTTTAGTTTGACAGCAATTGGGTTATTCCATAAGTATTTCCCCCCATTGGGTGTCAGTATGAAAATGTTGATTGGGGATCCAACCCCAGAGCAACCAATATAGAGCTGTCTAGGGGAAAAGTATGGAGAGGTTAGACATATGCGATCTTGAGAGATTGTTTATGTGCCTTTTCACTATTTCCAAAAATGATCCTAAGTGACCTCTAGTGGCCTCCAATTATTACCTTGCATTGCCTATAACTTTTTTCATGAACCTCTATGCAAAAATTTCTGCATCCTATGTGCAACATTGTGTTCAACAACTTTAAAAATTCGCTAGAAATGACCAGACATGACTTATCATGAACTCAAATGACTCTTGAGGTCAATATCGCATTGCCTGTTACCCAAGCCAGGGAAAGATTTAACCCAATGCCAAATTTCAGTTACATTGGTCCGAAATTACTGTTTGAATCTCATCTCTTAATACTCGATGTCGAATTTCAATCTCATGTAGAGTTGTAGCTAACAACCTAGGAAATGGTCTAGAAATTGCCAAAAATGACCTCAGGTGACCTCAAATGACTTCTACGGTCAATATCAAATTTCCTGTGACCTGGGTCAAAAAAGATTTACACTCATGCCAAATTTGAGTTAGATAGCTGCGAAATCATTCAAATACTTGGAAGGTTGAGTAGAAATGACCAGAAATGACCTCTGGTGACCGAAACCCCTCAAAGTCTACCTCGCTTAGCCTGCTACTTTCGATGTCAGGAGATATAGCTTTATTGTCAATTGTTTTAAAATGACCTGATTTTACTCCTGGTGACCTTGAATGACCCAAGAAGTCAATGTCACATATATAAAAATCTTCGCCATGAGAAGATGTACCCATATGCTAAATTTTGGCATTTTTGGTGCCGAATCGTGACCCACAATAATAGAGAAGCTAGAAATTACCACAAATGATCTCTGGTGACCTCGAATAACCTCTTAGATCAACCTCACATAGTCTATGTGGTAAGATAACGTCTCTCAAGTCTTCATGCAGAATATTAAGTCAATAGGCCCCGACGTTTTAGTGGAGAAGAGGCACAAATTGACTAACAATTATTAGTATGGATATCAAAATATATCGTGCTATTTTCCACACTATCTCTAAACTGCAAAAAGTTCATTACAAAATTTTAAAAAATCTTTCTATTAATATTCCAATTCTGTCATTTTGCAAAAACGCTTAAAATACTTTTAGTAGCACCAACAAGAAAGCATTAGGAGAGATAACGACATTCTCACTAAAAAAGAAAAAAAAAGAAAAAAAAAAAACGGAATTACCCGAAAATTCAATCAATTATTTTTTGGTCCATGGTGCACTTATTCATAAAATGTTATTGAAATTCATTGAGAACTTGTGGAGATATCGTTTAGACAAAAAGATCAACAGGCATGCATACAAACAACTCCATCAATAAGGGCGGATCCAGGGTTTTGAGTAGGGTGCAGGTCCAAATTGGAGGAAAATAATTTTACAAATGAATACGTGGAATTATAAAATTCGTAAAATTCTTTCATCTAGATATTTGAAACAAAATTTAATTGAGCTTGGTCCCAGCCAGGGGATGTATGGACCCCTTGGACAACCCTAAGGATTTGTGTGCGAGCATTTTCTCTTCCGTAAATGCCACGAGTGTACGACCCACAGTTTGAGCCAGGCGAAAAAGTTTCGCTGATTTGATTGGTTAATATTCATACCTCAGTGATTTTGACCCTGAGACACGATTGGCTGATTACATTAAGTTTAAATTATTGGATTACTATTTTGAGATGTTACGCGCTAATCTAATGAAGTGCATAGGTTAAAATTTGTCTGATTAAACGGTGGCAGCAGCCACAGCATTGGTGTCAGCTAGCAAGCTAGTGCCTTTACACTGACACTTGTCTATATCATAAGTTTCTCAGTTTACCATTTATGGAATAGGCTCAGAGGCAACAAGCATCCGAAGTGGCGTCACTCACTTCACCATTCTCACTTATGGTACCTACGATTCCCATGCATACATATTTATACATAAGTGTAAACCTAATTGTACTTATATGCATGTATATATGTATGTATACACACACACACACACACACACACATATATATATATATATATATATATATATATATATATATATATATATATATATATATATATATATATAAATAAGCACATATATCCAGTGTTATATTTTTATTGACTCTAACTTCTACATCATAAATCAAATTACAATTAGAAGTTTTAAACTTCGAAGTCATTGCTTATAGGGAGAGATATTCTTTAATATTAACAACCAATGACAAATTAATAAATGCTTATATAAATTAAGAATGAGAGCAAAAAATCTCTCCTCTCCATCTTTCAAGTGTGTCTTGTTCTTACACACAGAACGTATTTTTATTTCCAAAGCTTCGGACAAGCAAAATGTCCCTCTTGATACTATTCTGTATATAATGACACCAAAACGTGAATGAAAGGGATCCTGGGTGTATCATTGGAGGTTGGGTCTAGGATATTAAGAAGGGCGGGTGGCAAATGGAGAAAATTCACTCTTACAAATAAGTACGTGAAAAAGAATCTGAATTTCAAACATTAAAAACAAGAATTATATAAACTGTCATTTTTCACTTACTTTCGAGACGTACCTTTCAGCTCTGGAATCGACGGAAGAGTTAAGTAAATAATGCAATCAGAGAAATGTACCACAGAACCCATAAGCAAAAGAATATAAAGAACAAAATTTGGAATCAAAGTAAAAATACGGTCGGAATGAATTCTATTTATGACATCACTGGTGTTTTCCACTGGAAAACAACTAAATTAGAGTAAAAATAAAATCTAGAAATTCTGGAGAATCGACATGTTTCCTGATGATTTTGAAAAATAATGAACTCAATATAAGGCCGTAGAAGGTCACAAAATTTTTTTTTTCCCAAAAGTACACAAGCATTTTTAGGTGTCCATAGAGTACTGATGCTAAATTCAAAGTTTTTTGACAAAACAGTATGGTCAGGAGTGGTGGAACACACAAAACGCACCAACAGTCGCAATATTAAAAAAGGATAGAACCTTTCGACGCTTTCGTAGGCTATGGTTGTCCAATAAGATAGAACACATCTTATTTATTTAAGGTAAAAAAATAAAATGATAGATTTTGTTTGTTACGGTTAAACCATTATCACTAGGGTTAATTGTTGTTTTTTTTTATTATTCACTATTTTTTTACATAGATATCAAAATAAAACTTTAAAATTGACTCTGCCCGACGAGGGGTGTGTCTGGAATCCCTGGATTCCCCTGTCAGGATCCATACCTGTAATGCTTAGGACAAGCAAATGACAAAATGTGCCGCTTGATATTTTCCTCCACATAATACAACGAAACCTCGAATGAAAGGGATCCTGCGTATATCATTGAATTTACAGCTTTGCCATTTTAGAATTCAAGATATCCATTCCTATTGTGAAGAATCTCTTGTCCTTTCTGGAAAAATCCTTGCAGAAGCTCTAACGTGTAGAACTCACAATATGCCCTTCGTATTTGACATTTCTGTTGTGCAAATTCCAAGTACATCCTTGATACGCAAACAGATACGAAAGATTGTAAAGCCGTCGTGAACTTTACGGAAATTTTCACATGTAACGTTTGCAGGCCCCATAATGCATTCGATCTATTTCGGCTTGTGCTGCTATAAGCGACTCAAAGCCAACACTAAATATCGAAGCTGACAGCACACAATTGCAACGATATTAACAATGACTTCACCTTGCACTAAACATTAAAACTATCAAATTACAGCTGAAGTTGAAGCATGCAAATCTCACATCTAACATTTGCAAACCTGGCTCTACCTGTCGCTTTTGATATTAGCTCTGAACTGACTAAGTCTGCAGTAAATATGACACCTGTCAATTTAAAACAGAAATTATCACAAAGCTGTCTTCAGGTTTAAGCACTATCTTATATTTAGCACTTCTTCCAGACCTGTTTATTGTTTTCTCTCCCGCTTTTAAATTCTTTTGCTATATACAATACACTTAAAAAGTATCAAGTATCCAGATTTTTAATATTTAGATCATGCATTTCTTCTTTTAAAAAAAATCTCCATTCTTGAGACTCCTTGTCGAGTGATGAAGTCTCATCAAATAAATAGGTATCATAATGGCTCATCTGTCTTGACTGTTTCGAAACAGGGACATAGATATACCCAGGATTCTATGATGGTTAGGATATACGTGTCTTTTATGAATCTATTCAGAGATTCCAGTTCAGACATGAAGCATTCTAATAGGATAGTTTTGAGAGGGTTAATGGCTGTTTATGAAATCGTCTTTGGTCCAGTAGAAAATGCTTAAGATAGAAAAAGAATAATTTTTATGTATGTTGCGTAGAATCAGCAAAATTGCCTAATTGGCGAGATCTCTTTTTTTTTTCATGAAAACAGTTCAACTTCACTCTGTTTGTAAAAAAAATAATTGTTTTATATCTTAGTTTTGAGTAAATGAACTTTTGATCAAATCAAAACTACGTACTTATTTATTTTTATAAAAGGAGGTTAAAATTTCACCTATTATCCAGAATTTCGTCAATTCTGTGTAAAGCGCTTCCAGGCAGGAAATATTCATTGTTTTCTCTCCCTGAAATTGTTGTCCCAGTATTCACTACAAACTTGAAAAGTATTAAGCATCCAAAATACGATTGAGAGCCTGTAGAACGGACTAAACAAACCTAATTCAAATTCTGGCTGAAACAGTTTATGTTCACTTTGTACAAATGCCCTTTGGAGAGGCATAAATCCTTCAGTTTCCCCCTTCCGAGAGAATAGTTGGGTAGACTAGACTATCTAGTCATCGTTGGCAATCGGTGTAGAAAACAGACAACTCTGATTCCGATACCAGCCTGAAAATAGATGGGCTCTTGGATGCCTTTGACAGATGTATGATGAAATGATCCGTGGAGCCCAAACGACTTTGCATTCGGTTATAGGATACGTTACATTACGTTTCTCAAACACTGAATTTCATGGAGTAGTGTCTTCATTTTGGTTGCTATAGTCATCACACCGTTTCATTCGATAATCGTTTCAGTTTTCTTCAGGTTTCAGTGATCTTCTGGGATTTCCGAAGCGAACTCTAGTTCAGTAGAAGAGGCAGACAAGCAACAGTTTTAAGCCTCCAAGTTTCCATCAAGGGATTGTCCAACGAGACACATGGTCAAACGGATAAATGCGTTGATTAATTATGGGTTCAGTTCGAAATTCTCAGATGGTTACCAATTACGACAAACACCAACGACAAAGACTTAACAGTACAACGTCCATAAGACTTTGATTGCAACAACCAAGATGCAGACACTAATCCGAGCTTATTGGGGTATAATTATGATAATTCCTCATCCCAGGGATGATTATTTCTCAGGAATGTAAAATGCATATCTTCCATAGAAAACTATTCATTTCTATTTGATGAACCAGGCTGAAATCAAGGAAGAAATTAGGTAAGAATTAATGATAGTTAAGGATGCTTTATCAGATAATTATGAATTGAGATAAAATTACTACTACGAATAGTATTTGCAAACACAATAATAAATATGGTGCTGAATGATCGTAGAAAAGTGAATAATGAGTGTAAGGATTAGATTTGATCTTATGCCAGCCGTAATAGCTCTTGTGGTTCAGGCTGTGGAGCAGTTACCGGGAAGCTGAGACTTGAAAAAACTTGAAATTAGAATACTTGAATTATCAAAAAATAAGTTATTTGATAAAATAACTTCAGTGCCAATGCCTACATAAATAACCCTGTCATTTTGATGGATATATTATAGTCTAAATGTATGATAGGTATACCTGCAAATTTAGTCTAAATATATGATGAACATACATGCAAATTTATTTTGTTAGTTTGCTCATTGATCACGTTAGTTAATCGTTTTTATTTATTGTGACATAACAATGAAGATTACGTCATAAAAAGTCTTAATGCTTTATGTCTTATTATACATTGAAATAGCATGAGTTGAGTTGATACTTTGAAAAAATGACTTGAAATTAGAATACTTGAATTATCAAAAATGAATTATCTAATGAAATAGCTTTAGGCCTCTTACATGGACGAATCCGTCATTTTTTACGGGTGAATGCAAGTAGTTTTTGATCGGTAAAAGTGTTTCATCCTCCCTCCTCCTCCCCCTCCTCATCATCATCATCAGCAGCAGCAGCATGAAACTTTTAGCATCCGCTGTTGGACATAGACCTTCCCCAAGATTCGCCAGACCTTTCTATCGTGGACATCGCAGAGTCAATACTTTTTGAACTTGTCTACTTCATCACGCCATCTTATTTTTTCCGGTC
This sequence comes from Thysanoteuthis rhombus, assembly GCA_963457665.1. NCBI lineage: Eukaryota > Metazoa > Mollusca > Cephalopoda > Oegopsida > Thysanoteuthidae > Thysanoteuthis > Thysanoteuthis major. Next base: position 3,356,514 of record OY735205.1, on the reverse strand, counting down.
ACAGTTTTGCATGTACTCTTTGAGGATCCACGTTGTGAATCATGATGTCGAGCAGTTGTCTGACATTCTTGCAATATGACCAGCCCATTGCCATTTGAGTTTTGTAATGGAGTTTGTGCTATACCTGACTCCTATTTTTCTCTAAGATACTGTGCTGTCTTGTGATGTTGAGCATGATTTTTTCCTGTGCACGTCGCATGGTTCTCGGTTTGAAGTTCAATCTTTGGGTTAGGTTCTATGTGACTATTGGGAAGATGCATTGGTTGTTCACTCTTCTTATCTGCCTTAATGGTTGTTAATAAAACTTTAGACTAGTATAAAACTAACTTAGATAGAAAAAGAATCGAATAAAAATCGACAATTACATATTTTAATGGTTGAAATTATGAAACAAAATCGTTATATTATAGAATGTCATAAATTATAGAATGGATTCTTTGAATCCTTAAAGCTTGAAGCTATCCATGTAAATATCCCTCCATAGAATTATTCACGAAAATATATTTTAGGATTATCTATATTGTTCTTCTGGTGTCAGAGGTTCTTTTTAATTTGACGTCTCTTTCGTCATTTAAGTTGACATTTGATATTTTTAAAGACTAGAGTGGTGTGATGTTTATGTTCCTGATTTTTGTGTATAGTAATCTAGCAACATTTCATTTATGAATGACATTATTCACAATTATGCGATGCAGACACAGAGCAGGTCACGATTATTGACACCCTTGAATTTTTGTATAACCTGTGCTATATTTTTTATAATAAATAGAAGCATACTAAATTTGTACCGTCTGATTTTAATAGGATATCCCAACTAATGTAACAAAAAAGATCATTTTCCAATTTTAATGTAGTATTTCAAAAGAAAAAAAGAAAAGAAAATATAAGCAGGATAGTGATATTGTCATTTACTGTTATCATTTCATTGCTCACCCTTTCTTGCTTCCATCTATAAGCTTCAGCTTATCTTATGCGTTGAAACCATGACTCTGTGACTTATAGACGGTTCCAAGAAACGTTTGTAGAGGTTGTTAAAAAAATTCCAATAATCGTGCCTGGCACTGTTGATGAAAGATACTCAGGAAATATACATACCAAAAATTTGCTGGAAATTAGAAATATTCTTGTCTGCAATTTCATGATATTTTATACTAAACCAAAAAATATTTCATGCTAGAATATTTGTTATGAGAAGCAGTCTGCATTTGTCTTTTCTAATTATCATCAACTTCCATTCTAAGAGAATGTTACTGTTTAAACTTATCTTGTGAAATGAATATACACGCTACACTTAAATTCTCTTAAATAAAGGAAACTGCTCGTGGGTGTGTCTGGACTTTACATATAGCAAAACTACTGGATGGAAAAAGGGGAAATATTAACCCCAGGAGTGTAATAGGTACACTACGATCATGAATAATTGTAACTGAAAAAGAAAAAAAAAACATTGGTTTAGCAAATCTGGTGATTGAACAATTTTGGCCTCTGTTATAATCGTGACATATTATTATATTATTATTATTATATGATATATGTCGTAGTTATTAATCACTGGCACCTACAACAGACCATTTTAAACACTGATACTGAGTTTAGGTTATTCAGTGTTCTGACATTTATATCTCTCTATGAATCCAGACTTCGCCAGCCTTTGCTGTTCAAAGTAGAAACTGTTTTTTGCAGACATCCTTCTCAATGAGTAGGAAAAAAATGTTGATTTTTGTTTTTTGAAAATTCCTCTAGGAGGAGAGTCAATATGCAATGTAAGTTTATGCTAAGTTGGTCACTAGTTTGTGCGTAGATGTTCTTTAAAAATGCAGACCTTTCTTTACTTCACCTTCTTTTTGACTTTCTATTACTATTCATTGAAGAACCAAAACTTGCGTCACTTGGAGGGGGTACCTTTGAGAGCCTGTCTTACCATGATTATGCCTTACCAATTAAGCTATGAAAGATGAGCAGCAGACCACATTCCAACTAGCCATATAGCTACATTCCTTTTTCCTCTTATTTGCACAAATGTCGTTTCTTTATTTACACTTATAGTAGTAAACGTACTAGCTGGTTAGTATTTGTGGCCGAATCGTCTTTAGTAATTGCATGCAATGTACAGAAATAGACGCTAAATTCTATGCCAGCGTCTTCAGCCGGTTGGAACTCCCAATACTTGTCTTGTAGACATGACGGTGACAGGCCGTTTTTGATACTAGCGCAAAACAAGCTGAAAGTCAGCACTAAATATTAAAAGTGTCAATAAGAAACCCAAACGGAGCCTGAAAGGAGAGAGACCTGTCTTCAACTTTTGGCCAACTTCAAATATAACCGTCACTGACCTGCCACTGCCCATCATTACTGATACACCTTCCGAACCACCCCGGACAGCCACTACCAAGCATTACTGATACACCTTCCAACTCGCCCCACCCCCACAGTAAGCAATAAACATTAAAACTGACAGCAAGCAGCAGTGGCGGTAAACGAGAAGAAATTACACCATCCTTTTGTTTTATCTTTTCAGCTCCATGTACCAAACGGCTAAACGCCGGTGTTGGGGTCCAAGAGAGACAACCGCGTCATAATTAATCAACAGATAACCAAACGGACAAATACGAGTGTCTTATTGCTTATTCTCCTTCGTTGTTTATATGGTTATTGGAATCAGTCCTGTGTTAACTATGTAGTGAACCCGCAATCTCAAAGCCCCCGCGCTATACACTTGCATCTATCAATTCGAATTTAGAGATCCTGCACCTGCTCTATTACTATGATACTCTACTATGATCTTCTATGAACGACTTTATGTTTAAATTTAGCGATTTTAGCCAATTATCACCTCTGATTGGAGTTATCATTTCAAAAAAGTAATAAATGGAAGATCAGTATCTGTGGGATATATATATACGGCACAATGATGCATAGGTATTTGAAACTGAAGTCATGGACACTGCACAGACAAAAAAATACTATTTCTGAAATTCCAGATTTTTGTCGCATTATCGGGCTGTATATTAGTTTTTCATCAAATCTTAATAAATGTAAGTAGGGCTTCTCAAGAAGCCAAGACTACCCTCACCGCTCCTGGGCTCCCAAATCTCTAGCATCACTGGTCCCAATCGGCTATTGGAGTACGTCGGCTTTCTCTGATCTTGTGATCACATTAAGTAGCTCCAATACCAAAATAATCAAATAACCTGAAATCCATCATGCAAGAAAAAAAGGATTGAAATATGTATTCTTTTAAATCTATCGATCGTGTACATTTTATGTTGTATCACACCATTCTTGTGTAAGAAATTGTTATCTTTTGTAAATTCTCCTCCAGTACGAAATTTGCATTTAGCTTTGTTCAATACCTAATTTGCTTTATTTCTGTCTTGAAAAATATCAACTGGCAACCTTTGAGTATGTCAGTCGATGGAGCAATCGATGTGGCAAACAAGCATTGAGGAAATGTCGTTTAGTGTTGCTTTCTGAAGACGACATCATTGACTCTTTGTTTCTTAAAGGCATTTTCCAAACAATCATGCGGAACACTCGGCATGACCCCGCTGCAATCCAGTCTACAATTGTTGACATTTTAATAAGTTCCTCCCAGAACCATTTGAAAGTGATTTTGATATTTTACTCATAATTTCCGTCGTCATCATCGTCACAATCATCACCATCATCTATACTATTACCAGTGCTCTTTCTGTGAGATCCATCATCATCAAAAATAATTCCAAGAGGGTCGCCAATCATCATCATCATCATCATCATCATCATCATCATCATCATCATCATCATCATCATCATCATCATCATCATCATCACTATTAGTATTATCATCATCATTCCTGTTTGTTCAATTACCATTTTCATAGTCGGTATTGTTCACTAGTGCTTTTATTGGATAACATTCGATATTTCTGTGGACTGATTCAAAGTCAATAAAAGTAATGTCTGTGGCAATTCTAATTCTGCTGGTGACACTATCAAAGTGGGAAGGATCTTTTAGATGACTATAACCGACTGACACTATCAAGCAAAGAATACATAACGGAGGATGCTTATGGTAATCACTTTGGAACAGGTTTTTTTCCAGATAACGATTACTGGCTTATAACATTAAGCAAAGAATATGCATAAGAAGATGCTTATTTTGATTGATTTTCTATCTGAATTTTGCTCATTTCTGGATTTTAGCAGATTCAGATTAACTCAACCCACTCGGATTGTAAAATTGTTAGCACATCTGCTTCAGGCACACAAGGTCACGGGTTTGATTCCCGATACGAGCAAAGAGAACATATGGCAAATTTCTCTAAGTACTCAGCGGTTAATTGAGTACATCCCAAGCTGAGTGATTTTTTCGGCCGTGTCCCCCCAGGACAAAAAGTGGGCGTGCCTATACCCATCTTCTAAGATGCCTGGCCAACATCGAAGATTATGGTTAAATAAAACCCCAACCAGGTTACGCATTCTGCACTATAACAGAGAAAGCGTTCATAATGAATTAACTGGAATTTAAATTCCGTTTGTAAACTCTCTATAGATGTTTCCTCCTCTGTCTCATATATATATATATATATATATATATATATATATATATTCTGATAGGATTATGATCAGGCTATTTTATGGAAGAGGCATTTCTAATCATGAAATTAGATCATGTCACTCCGCCAGATTCAGTTGTAGACAAAAGCAAGTGTTCCGCCGAACAGATCTTGTACATCAGTCTGGAAAGGGTTAAATATTGTATGGAATCGACTGATTTTGATAACAACAACCATTTGATAATAGTACCCGTAATTACAGAGGCAAAAGAAGCTAGAGTGGGCAGCTGTCCTCGGGGCGCGAAATTTCTTCTAGACTGCAAGGCCTGTTAATTAAGAAATATGCTCTCAGATAGGATACAGAGAAACTGTCCCGGGTGCTGAGAGACCATGATACGCCATTGCATGATTATAATAAACGGTTACCTTTGTATTCATTTTTGTCTTTTGACATTAGTGATGGCTTTTATGCTGTATAGCAGATCATTATGGAATAGCCCCCGTTCTTTTTCTACAGACAACGGAACGTCCCCTCTAGGGCACATGACTGGGCAAAGCGTATGGAGATCCTGGGAATGCTGATTATTGGTAATGAAGATTAATCCTTATTTGAGAACATAATCAACAGTATGCATAGATATGCAAGTAGGATCTTACTTGTGGCTTAAATTTGGATATTTCCAGCTGGTGCCACAGGCCCCTGTCCCAGACTAGATAAAAATCAAAGATTTTGTATGCTGATTCTCTAGGCTCCCTTTCCCCAACTAGCCTTCTGCTTTACCATGCTAACTTTGGCAAATGCTTATAACCATATAGTGATTATAATGCTATGAAATTTTCTGAAGATTTACTTAAACAAAAGCCGAAATTCCAATGAAGTGTCCGCTAGAGAGTTTAAACGCCATTATTGCCCGATAACGTGACTCTGTCTGGAAAATTTTCATAAGTGAGGAACATCTAATCAAAATGACTCCATTCTACCATGTTTCAAGTAAATCTTATTAAAAACAGCTGAGAAAACGGATTTTAATCGATTTTGAAACAAAGTTTAGACGCTATTATTGTGAAATCCCTTCAACCTGAGTGGAATATTTTTCTAGGTATGAAGCATCTTATCACGGGACATATTTCAAACTAGAACAAACTTGAAACAATATATGAAAAATCGGAACTCACACAGTAACATCTCCTGCAATGTAGCTATACATGGATGGATTCTTATTCAGTTTTTAGTTAGTAGATGTTTGCGTTTACGGGTGATTTCTACTTTTATTCTGTTTTAGTTCACTTGCGTTTTATTTGCATGCTTGTTTGTCAGTCGGTCAAATCCCAGAAGTTCTATGATCAATTCCTGAAGAGATTTCTTTGTATTTCCAATTTTAACTTCATTCTTGGTATGGACAATAAATTGATAACCCCGTTTAAATTGTTTGGACATCAGGCAAAACCTAATCAGTATCAACTATAAAAGCGCCTCATCTGCACAGAGAGTCCATTCTACCTGGTGAGTTTCAGCAAAATTATTTGTTGGACCATCCTTCTAGATTGAACTCAGGAACTAAGATCTTCACTTCAAAGCCCATAAAAGTTAAATAACCATATTGAACATATTTATTTATAAATATTTATTTATTTTTGCCTCTGCTAACGAATAATAAGAGAAACAGACAAAAGGTTGAAATGAATAAAACAAGAATGAAAAAGATGCAACATTGAAAAAAGAGCAGAAAATGACTAACAAAAATGATAAGGCTTAACAGAGGAAAATATACGAACGGAAAGAATTTGAAAATTAAACCTGAAAATGAAAGTAGAAAATTCAAAAGAGAAAGTGAAAGTATAAATTGATAAAAGTAAAAAAAATAATCGGAAAAGGAAATTTGAAGGAAATAAAAATAACTGAAAAATTGATGAGGAAGCAAAAGACTTTGCAATGGCTGCAGTCAAGTGGCCCCAATATAGGATCAATATCTACAGTGAGTTATAAGAGGAAAGCTAATTATTTCTGTGGGATAATTAAATTAAATACTAATTATCTTCCGGATCGTCATCCTCGTGAGCCAGGAAGAAGATTTTGGTTGTGCTAGTTTCAAAATGTTTAGAATTTTATTATATCCTTCAAAATGAAAAAAAAATGGTTCTTCTAGTGACCAAAAATGTCAGAGAAAAACATGTATGGAATGAAAACGATGATTGAATGGAACAAAAAATGCAGAAAGAAAAATGATAAAGAAGGAGAAGAAAAGGAAGAAGAAGAAGAAGAAGCAGGAGAAGAAGGAGATGAAGAAGAAGAAGAAGAAGAAGAAGAAGATGATGAAAAATTCGAAAAAAGAAAAGGAAATCGAATGACTATAAGAAATGAAGAAGAAAATAAAAATAAAAAACATCAAATTTATTTCAATTTAATTTTCATCAGATGAAGCATTGTCGATCATTTTTATCATAATAGTTTATCCCTCCGATCGAAAACTGATGGCAGTATCTAAATAATTTGACAATCGAGTTGTACTTGAAAAAAAATATCAAAAACATTATGTTGCTCTGCATTTTCTGGTCTATGTTCAACCCAAAAGAATTATGCATTTAAAACTACTTTATGATTTGCCTTTAACTGTAAACGCCCTCGAAAAATGTTACAGACGATAAAACTAATCATATACATAGCGTATTATATCAAAGAAGATATATTCAATGAAATGAATGAATTCATGGGTTAAAAAATCAAACGAAAAGCAGAAAGATAAATGTTGAAGAAGAAGAAAAAGAATGAAAAAAGAAAGGTGATAGAGAATAAAAATTTTGAAAATGAAAATGAATGAAAATAGAAACGCCGATGGAAAGAAAAAGAAAAAGAATAAAGTTGGAAAAGTAAAAAGTAAGTAAAGTAGTCAAAGAAAGAAAGATAAGAAAGTTAAATGATAAATGGAAAGAAGGAAGGAGAAAAATCAAAAACATCGATTTCATCTTTTGAACTCTCATAGCCACCAAAGGTGGTAAAGGGTTCTATGCTGTTTTATAAGCGCCTGCATTGGTGTATTTGTGTGTTTCACCGCTCATGGCCATGTCGCTTCGTCTACAGACATGAAAATTGGCATCAGTACTCCCCTAAAACCCTTCTGAAAATGTGTTTTGTTTTTAAATTTTTAGAAAATATTGTTCCTATTAGATGAAGCAAAACAAATTATTATTATTTTAAATTTTTTATAAGTATTTCCTTTCATCGTAATTTGATTGTTTTTTTTTCTCGCAACTTTGCTCAAACTATGGCAGTGAGTAAACTGCATGGGTCGGAAAATAAAGGATATTCCTCAGGTGAAGAATCATTTTTTCACAGAGAAGCTTGGCAAAACATGTTAGCTGTTCAAACCATTTCAGTTATTTCATGTTAAAAGTGTTTCCGTTATTTCACGTTAAAAGATCTGAATTTACTCAGAATTTATTAAACTAGTTCACCGTGATGTCAAAATTGACGGCAATATTTTAAGGTCATTTTGCAATTGAGTTATTCTCCATTGAGACTCTTATATAGAGTCTTATTTATCAAGTTTAACACATCATAAAATTCTATACCCTACTACGTCATTAGAACAGTCCATTACATAAAGACACATCACCAAAAGAGTTCATTGCATGAAGACGGCTAACTTGCATATCTATATATGCGCAGAACTCCTGGTGACGTAGGATAGTATAACACACACAATATTCAAGTGAGAAGTATCGGTGCGTTTATGAATTTGTCCGTCACGCTGTGAAAAGTGTTTAAACATGAGTGCATCCCAATCAAATTTGGCATGCCTTCTCGATGGAGTTGGGAAAAAGTTTTACAGAAAAAAAAGTTCTATTTACAATGTAACTAAAAAAATAACTATGTCAAAATGGAATCTACTTTCCACCATATCTTTATCTTCTTATTTTTATGTTTAGAATAATTCTCCAATGGGTGTAGAGTGAAGGGAAACCCACCCTTTAAGGACTCAAGGGGAGGCAACCTTTTATTAGATAAAAATACAATTAAAAGGTTTTGGGAAAAAAAATCAGATCGGGTTCTATTTTTAATGTGTCTATAATGCAAAACTGAACCTTTACTTTCCATTCAATATATATATATATATATATATATATATATATATATATATATATATATATATATATATATATATATATATATATATATATATATAATGTGGATGAACGTGGCACGTCGAACCTGAGGAGTGCATTTCGTCTTCAAAAGTAAGTATCCAAAGTTCCAAAGACACAAGTTGATTGAAAGATGGATCATGGAATACAAATGATGGCGAATAATACATAAACACTAAACAAAGACTTCACTAAAGTTTTAAGCTTTAAAATCAAAAAAGGAAACGATTGAAGAATCTAGAATAATTAGGCAGAACCTTTAAACTTGAGAAAACTTTTCTCAGTCGCGCCCTGCAAATAATCCCGATCATTTTTTTTCTTTACTATAACATTTAGGATTTTATGCCATCCCCCCCCCCAAAAAAAAGAGAAAGAAATGAAAAAAATGAATAAGATTAAAAAAAAAAGAAAATAGTAATGAAATACGAACAAAAACGTGATGGTATTGTCATATTGAAAAAGAATCTGCTTTGTTTTTTATGCAAAATGATCATCGTTGGAATTTCTTAATGACGATGTTTTCCATGATTCTCAGTGTGACATCAGTGTAGGAAGCAGGGTTCTTGAAACGCGATAGTAAGGGGTAGGTAAATGAAAATGACGATGTATTCCTCAGCACATATTCTTCAACCCAGTTCTTAGCCATTGTTAGGATGCTGTGTCTTAGAGACAACAATGGATTTTGATTTTGATTTTGATTTGATTTTATTTATCTATTTTTGTTTAAGCTCCATAGCAATCTATGATTACAGGCGTGAAAGGTTTGCGGAGGGATTGATCTGATAAACAATTTATCTGAACAGCATACATTCTATTTGATTTAAACCGGTAACAAATTTCTTACTAATCAGACTATAATTTGAGAAATTTTGTGCGTGTGTATATGCAACGAGATATCTCGACAACTAACCATTGTAAGATGTTGATATCCACCAGTATGTTGGTCCTGATACTGAACACAGCTATGTCAAGTTTGAAGTTGTTTGAGTCAGCGGTTCTCAATATGTACCGGCGGGGTTTATTTACAATACAAATTAATCTAAAAATGGATATAGTTTTTGCATGCGTGTTTGTGTGTATGTGTGTATGTGTGTGTGTGTGTGTGAGAGAGAGAGAGAAAGAGAATGAGAATGTCGAATTTTTTTCTGTAAAACGAAATGACGTCAAATTATAGTAATGATGGCGTCGCGGCATCTCAAAATATTTCTGTTACTAAAAACGATATCGTGATAAACAAAAACAGCGTCGAATTTATTTCAAGTTCAAACCTGCTTACATATTGTTTTTTTTTTTCTAGGGGTATCGTACAAAATGATATTCGCCAGATACATTAGTCATTTAGTACGCCAGGTATGATGTGTTAAATTTGGAACAGCGGTTCTCAAGAAATCTAATGATAATAGATCCTTTATCTAAAATTATAGATCTAAATTTACAAATAAAATATCTATATTGGCAACACTGAGGAAAAGTAAGCCAAATACCCGGAAGCCATAGTTTCGAGACAAGGAAAATTGATTTACCTGAAAATTATGACACTTTTTGAACGTGTATGTCCCAGTAGTATTGATAATAGTTAGAGAAATGTATGAATGGACACATCATCGTTAACCACAATCGTTGCACGAGAATGCCAGGGTCTCTACTCATGTGTTTTCTGATCCTTATTAACAGTATGCCACAAAGAACTGAGATCAGCAAAGGCAAAGTCGCAAGTAGTCAAGCTTTTTGATTTTGAAATAGAAACGAGAAACATTCGTGTTCCAATATTGGAAGATTTAATAAAGGGTTTACTATTACAGCGAGTGTAAGAAGAAGGGCGCATAAGTTCAGCTATGTAAGATTACTTGCATTCAAAAAGATACTGAAAAATGCACATCTGTTATGATGTTATTCATTGTTTTAACGAAAAATGTTTATAGAATGTTGACGGTTTTGTTGATCACAGCTACCCACAACACTGGTTCAAGTACTGTTGCTGGATTTAGGTTAATCATATATGCTGACCGGTTTGAACACTTTTGCTGGGTTTCCTAGGTGGTTGGTGACTAAGATTACCCATTAACTCATGCATCTGCACTTATCTCACCCTATGGCAGAATTTTCTCATGCTTTCCCCTATTCCTTCCAACCTATTTGGCCGGTCCATGATTTTTTTAAAAAAAGTTTATTTTCTCCCCTATATTAGAAATATTTCTCAAGAAAATCTAAAATTATGCAGATTTCATCAAAGTTTTCTGTATAAAAGATGACGTCGTCATCATATCTTTTCGAATCAACCTGTGAAGAGTTTCGGTGAGCTACTATGATTTTTTTTTTACGCCTTTTTTCCCAGTACGAAGAGTTTAGAGTCCTCATGTAGTCTGATAAAAGAACTGCCAAGTCGGTAAGTACTACTCCTTGTTGTATGATTGCATTGGTGACTTTAGGGATTTCCAGAATTAAAAGCCGACCTGAAGTCAATGAATGTGAATGTCAGTCTGCATTCTGTTTCTTTCTCTTTTATCTAATTCGTCAAATTGAAACATGATAGAGATTATGCGAATTAAAACGTTACTCATTTCATAGATAATAGATCTTATTCTATTACTCTAAATCAATCAAAATGTTACTGATTTCATTTGAAATATTTCTTATTTTACTTAGGAAACACAGGGGGGCATAGAAATTCAGGTAGTTTACATGCATGATCAATAATACGTTGGAGTATTTATCTATGTATCTATATATTCGGACTACTTCTTGTCGCGACCGTTCATTGTAGAAACTTGAGTTTTTCATACACATGCGTGCACGCACACGCACACACACACACATACAGACACACACACACACACACACACACACACACATATGCGCACACTCTTCTCGATGAGAAGGAGAAATGTTTTTTTGAAAATTCCCTCAAGATAAATTTCAAGTGGGGAGTTCAATTTACAATGAAAGTTTACGCTAAATTGATCGCTTAGTCTGCGTCTGTGATCGTTTTTTGAAAATTCATACTTATATACTGATCACTTGTCGAACAAAAGGCAAGAGAAGTAACTTATTGATCTTCTCTTTTTGCAATGTTTTAATTGATCACCACCAACAAGGCGCACTGCCTAAAGACATTGGTCATGTGACGTAATAGTTGAATTCAATGATACATGGATGTATTTATTTATGTATCAATCTCTCCGTACTACTTCCAGTCCTAACCGTTTATTGTAGAAACTTTCATCTACTCTCCTCAATGAGAAGGGAAACATTTTTCCCTGTTTTTTTTTTTTTCGAATTCCGTCATTCCAAAATTACCTCTCAGTAGAGGGTTCAATTTACAATATAAATTTACGCAAAATTGGTGATTTTTACTTATCACTTGCCCAACAAAAGGCAAGAGAAGTAACTAAATTCAGCGATCATATCTCTTTCCAATTTTTTAATTGCTCACCACTAACTCTATACACTGCCTAAAGACAGTGGTCTCCGGGCAGTTCTAACTGAGTGACTAATCAGACCTGTTTTTTTCTTAATCATGAATTTGCGTTTCAAACCATTGTGGTAATATTTTCATCGATGTAATTTTACCACTACCGCAGCTTAATCAACGAGATAAATTTAAGAATATGTGGGTAGTGGTGATTCATAATTTCCCTTAGAATGCTATTTTTTAAAAAGTTGCAGTAAATTGGAATGGTGCAGAGTTGGTGTTGAGTTCGATCCTAAGCAACTAATCTCGTTTTCAATTAGTTTTTCTCATCTTATTGTTACTTTTAATCAAAACTCCCAAGGTTGACTCATTCTTCGACAGTTGAAATAAACAGAATAGAATCGGAATACACTTGGATCAAAGTTTCGTTCATGAATTAATTCTGATTTTCAAAGAGAGAAAAAGAAGAAAGAGATTATTAAGGGGGGGGGGAGAAAAGTAGCATTTTAGCCTGTAGACTTGACAAAGTAGTAAAGTAAAAAATACTAATCAAAGAAATTAACGACAGAACCAATAAGTAATGAAAAATATAAGTAAAGAATGGAATACTTATATTAGACGATAAGAATATAACATTTTTTGTATGTTTAAAGGTTAATTTCTGATTACTCGGTATTTTTTAATTTTTTATTTATAAAAGTTATCTATGTGGATATTTAAAACGAATTAATTGTCCTTTTCCCGAGATGAACAGTGCCCCCCCCCCCACTAAATAGCCGCGTACAAGGAAGAATCATGCGGCACAGTAAAATGTTAATGTCACACACGATATAGGATTAAATAATAATGAATAAATAGTAAAGAAAAATCAATGCACTGATTCAATCATTTCGTTTATTATACACTTTTTGTAATAAGTAACCGATCGTCTCAAGAGTAAAAACAAGACTGGTTGCTGCAGGGACAAACTCCAATCCAACTTCTATTCCAACTGAAGATGATTGCTGCAACTTTTGTATTTTATATTTCATAAATAAAAAAAGTGAAACAATTAATATTTTTTCTTTTAATGTAATCATTTATAAGAATGAAATTAACTCTTCTGTATGAGTGTGATATTTTCTGTTATCATCTATGACTTGTCAATTTAGTTTAGACACTAAGAATGGGAATTCTATACACCAGTTAACACTCCTAATTTCGGTGAGGGTCGTTATTGCTTATTCTTGTACCGATACAAAAATGAAATAAACTCCAGTTTTTCTGAATTTTCTGCAGACTCCACCTCTTCAGTTGTTCACAGGCTTTTTGGTCCCGCGCAGGCCATAGAAAGATCAGTGAAAACATCAGTACTGACCCCACCCTCGGGATCTGTACCTGCAATTAATTTAGGAAAATCCCCGTTTCCATTGCTTGTTCCATCCAGGCTGATCCATTTGCCTCATTTGATCTGCCAACAATAATAAGAGAATAAGAAAAAAGAATGGAGGAATAAATGTAGATGTATATCGATGACAATTAGTTCTCGGCCTCTTGACCTGCTGACACATCGAGGTGTGATACGGAGAAATCACACCCAGGCCGTCTAAAGTTGGAGGAGTCAGAATGAAGTACGGCCGAGTGTTTGCCCCAAATACTTACCAACTTGGCAGGTGTTAGACTCTTCCAGTCAATCCTCCAATCCCAACCCCTGACCATCATACAGCCCACCCACTTCCGTGATTGATTGGTTTTCACACATTTGCAACTTGACGTCTGTTACGGCCTGAAATATGCATGTTCACTTTTCAGATAGGATGAGGATGTTGGTCTAAGAGGAGAGAAGTGGTCGTTGGTGGGGTTTCTGCAGGTTTCTTGGGCTGACCGTTTTCGAGATAGAAGCTGGGTTGGAACCATCTGCTGGTTCCTTGTATTCTGTCCGTAATTTATTGTCAGCTCGTCTCAGATTTTTTTTTTTTTACTTTTACATCTAGGTATGACCACATCCTCCCCCTGTATCGCTCAGCCACTCTAGACAAGAAAACACTTACGTGATCCCAAACCTCTTCCTTCCATTAGCACAAGCCCCAAAACTTATGCTTCTTCCATGACTGCCAACGCTAACATCGCCTTTTATTTTATTTATTTATTTTACTTCTAACTCTGTTGGTATTCACACACTTTTTTCTTTCAAATGACCGGTCACTCTTCGGTTGATACTCTCAGACGGAAACAACAGATTCCTTTGCGGAGACATTGCTGGTGGGAGGAAAGGTGCTGTTTGAAGAAAAAAAAAAAAAAAAAAAAAACCGACCCGGGTCCCGGTGGAGGGAGGCCCCAAAAACCTTTATAAATTATAGCTCACTTACTGCATTCCTACAACCATCATACAATAGCAAGGACAGGGTTATCAATACGAGGATTGCATAAATAATACTTCAGCCTTTGGAGTTGATTTCCACCAATTAAGTGTTAGTGAATGTCTATTCATTGATGATTTTACTTTTTCATTAAACCTCACTAAATGTTGGAGGTGCCTCTTAATGAACAAGCCTTCGGGTCACCAATCTCCAGCTATCTCTAGCTAGGCCACTGCTCGCATGCTTCCCTGGCTATTACTCGTTGTACTGTTGCCATCATTGCCATTACTAGATACTAGCACGAATCTTACACACTTGAAAACACCATCTACTTTCTTCTTTTCATTACTCTGCACCACACGTGCTTACAACCTGTCATTCACATGTATCACTTTTAAGTGTACACAGTCAATACCTCAAGTCATGGCACTACCAAAATGCTGAAAGTTTCTCATTCACGACTGATCCATTCACCAATAATAATAATAATAATAATAATAATAATAATAATAATAATAATGATCATCATCATAAGCACCCAAACAGTAGTGGAGATGTGAACCACAGCACTGCTGTGACAGGTGAGAGAGAGAAGAGATGTGGGCTAAAGACCTGAGGAGACTTACTGTCACTCAGCCTTCATCTCTGACCACTGGGCAACTGGTGTGAAACTGTAAACCATAGTATTGCTGTGGATTATGAGTGTGGAGAGGAGGGCTGGAGATTTGATGAGACTAGCTGTCACTCAACCTCCTGCGATAACCTCCAGGCAACTGGTGTGAAATTGCAAATGATAATAATAATAACAGGTGCACTCGGAACTGTGTCAAATACATTGAAGACGAGATTGGAAGAGCCATGAATAAGAGGAAAGATTGAGACTATGTAGACCACAGCACTACTGGATTCTGCTCAAATACTGAGCAGAGCACTGAGAATTAAATATGTGAATTACGACCCCAGGCGTTACCAATAGCCTAACCGCTGGAATGAAGAAAACATTTGTAACTAAAGCAGGTGAAGGTTGGTACGGTACAAACCACAACGCTGTTCTGATATGAGGACTCTGAGAGGAAGCTGGAGACATGGGGAAACTTACTGCGACTCAGCCCTCAACGATGACCACCTAGTGAGAATGCAAAACACAGCACTTCTGTGTCATTTTGCTGTCTCCAGCGATAACCACCAGGCATCTGGTGTGAAAATGCAGGTAATAATAATAATAATAATAATAATAATAATAATGATAATAATAATAATTATAATAATAATAATAATAACAGAGGCCAAGAACTATTGGAATAGCATATGGGGGCACCCAAAAAGACACAATGTAACACCGCAATGGCTAGGAAACATGAGAAAAGAACTAGAAGATATAGACAAGGGAGAACCAATAGTACTGAATGAGACCACATTGAAACATACTCTTAGGAAAGTAGCCAACTGGAAAGCACCAGGGCCCGACGGGATCCATGGGTATTGGTTCAAAAAGTTCACCACGTTACACGGTAGACTCACCCACCTACTCCAAAATTGTCTAAATGAAGGCAAAGCACCAGAATGGATGACTAAAGGCAGAACCACCCTCATCCAAAAAGACCTGGGGAAGGGGAACATAGCAAGCAACTATAGACCAATCACTTGCCTACCACTTATGTGGAAAATCCTGACCGGGCAAATAGCAGAGAGAATATACATGTCAATGGATAGAAGGGGGCTACTACCAGAAGAACAGAAAGGGTGTAGGATAGGAACCAAAGGGGCAAACGATTTACTCTACATAGACCAGATGATCTTAAAAGAAGTAAGGAAAAGGAGAAAGAATATCGCAATGGGATGGATAGATTACAAAAAGGCATACGATATGATTCCACATAGCTGGATACTCGAATGCCTTAGAATGTTCAAAATTAGCGAACCGGTGGTTAAATTCATTGGTAATTCAATGAAAAACTGGAAAGTAGATTTGACAGCCGCAGGGGACAAACTAGCCGAGGTAGGGATAAAAAGGGGAATCTTCCAAGGAGACTCGTTGTCCCCACTATTATTTGTTCTAACAATGATACCGCTTAACAGAATCCTGAGAAACAGCAAAGGATACCACTTCTCTAAAACAAAAGGTAAGGTCAACCACTTAATGTACATGGACGATATTAAATTGTTTGCAAAAAACAGGGGAGAGCTTGAGACTCTGTTCAACGAAGTAAGGGAATATAGTGAGGACATAGGAATGGAGTTTGGGATAGAAAAATGCGCAATCATGGTGATGCATAAAGGAAGGCTTTCAATGACTGAGGGAATTGAACTTCCGGACAACAACAAGATTAGGGCATTGACTGCACAAGACCGATACAAGTACCTAGGTGTCCTTGAATGTGACACGATAAAACGGGAAGAGATGAAGGAGAAAATTAAGAGAGAATACCTCAGAAGGATAAGGAAAATATTAGAAACCAAATTAAATAGCAGAAATCTAATAAAAGGAATGAACACCTGGGCTGTGTCAGTAATTAGGTATACAGGACCATTCCTAGGATGGACAAAGGAAGAGCTCCAATCAATGGATAGGCGAACAAGGAAACTTATGACGATGCATAAAGCATTACATCCTAGGGATGATACAGATAGGCTATACGTTAAGAGAAAAGAAGGTGGTAGGGGGCTCATCAGCATAGAAGATTGTGTCCAGAGAGCTAAAGTAGTCCTAGATAGATATGTGCAAACAAATAGTGAAGAAATCATAAAGAGCGCGAGGGATAGTGCGACAAACAATAAAGTAGAAAACAATGGAACAGTACAGCAAACTAGAAAAGAAAAGTGGGAAGGGAAAAAATTGTACGGCGAATTTAAAAGACAGATAAAAGAAATAGCAGACGAGAAATCATGGACGTGGTTACGAAAGGGAAACCTTAAGAGAGAAACAGAATCGCTCATCATGGCAGCCCAAAACAAAAGCATAAGGACAAACTACATAAAAGCAAAAATCGACAGAACACAGACAAACAGCAAATGCCGCATGTGCGGTGAGAGAGATGAGACAGTAAACCACATAACTAGTGAATGTAGCCAACTCGCCCAGAAGGAGTATAAGCATAGACACGATAGAGTAGCAACGATGATACACTGGGAACTAAGTAAACAAATGGGATTCGACCATGGGGAAAAGTGGTATCAGCACAAGCCAGAGGCAGTTTTGGAGAATGACAACCACAAACTACTGTGGGACTTTGACATCCAAACTGACCACCTCATCCAGGCAAGAAGGCCGGACTTAGTAATAGTAGACAAAAAAAGGAGGGCCTGCCAAATAGTAGACGTTGCTGTACCTGCAGACCATAGAGTAAAAAAGAAGGAGGGTGAGAAAAGGGAAAAATACCAGGACCTAGCAAGGGAGTTAAAGAAAATGTGGAACATGAAAACCAGGGTAGTACCGGTCATAGTGGGCGCACTAGGAACTGTCCCCAAAACGCTGAGGGAGAGACTGGAGGAGATCGGGATTAGGGGGAGGATAGAGACCGTACAGACCACAGCACTGCTGGGCACTGGACGGATACTGAGGAAGGTGCTAGAGATATAAGGACTGCAACGAAGCGTAGCTCTGTCATGATATGCGAAAGAGAGAGGAGACGTTAGCTGAAGACCTGGGGAGACTTATTGTCACTCAGCCTTCAGCGATAACCACTGGGCAACCGGTGTGAAACTGTAAATCGCAGAATTACTGCGATCTATGAGTACGAGGAGAGGAGGGCTGGAGACTTGAGGAGACTTGCTGTCACTCAAACTCCAGCGGTTACCACCAGGCAACTGGTGTGAGATTCCATAATAATAATAATAATAATAATAATAATAATAATGATGATGATGATGATGATGATGATGATGATGATGATGATGATGATGATGATGATGATGATGATAATAACAATAATAATCATCATCGATGACAATATTAAAAATAGACATTAATAATATCAATTATAGTCAATAAAAATAGTTTGTCACTTACTGAAAACCTTAAGAAAGACTACAAATTCTTCACATATTGGTATTATTTATTGGACAGGGATAGTCAGAGGGTAGCACTTATGAAGGGTAAAAGACAAGGTGTAGAGCTTACCCAACTCTAATCATGACAGTCTGTCTCAACAGTAAAAAAAAAATCCATTAATTACATAATATATCTTATCTGTATCTCTGACGCGAGCCCTTGTGATTCCTACCATACATTGTCACTAAAATCTTAGATCCTGACAAACAAGCATGCGATTCTTTCTCGAGAAATCATTTTGCATATCGGAATGCTAACTTCTGAGACCTCTTCTTGAATAGTAGGAATTTTAGCTCTTTCTTGATTAACTGCTATCATACTTTAAACCAGCCATTCTCAACAAAGGGTAAATCGCCCCCCTTCAGAGTCATAGCACATTTAAACGGCCCCACAGACTAAAATAAATACAAATAAATTTCTGTTTATCTGTTCGTGTGGTATTACAATATGACAGGAAGATAGGAAACTTGAGAAGAATTCTTAAGGGAGCCGTGACCCCAAAAGGTTGAGAATAGCTTCCTTCAATAGACAAACGAATTTATTTTCAGCCCATCTCGGGAATACTGTTTTTTTTCCTACTCAGAGAAGGTGATGTTTGTTCCCAACGCTGCCTCTGATACTCTTCTCCATCTTTTCTATTCATTCTCTTTTTCAATATATTTTACTTCTTAATGAGAATAAATTAAGACACCTAAAGAAATTCTTCCTTGTGGAATTTTCTTTTTTAGAATGCTTGTGGATTCATACTGGAAAATTGCCCCATTTTTTGCATTCTCTCATTATTTCTTTTTTTTTTTTTACACGTATGTATCGAGACGCAGCAACTTTTAATAGTGACTAGACAACCATTGGTCAACTTTCAAAATTATTGCCAACTGATGTATTTTATGCATTTGCAAAAACAATTAGACATAGCATTTAATAGTTACCACTCTTGACAAATCGGTCATTATGATAAAGAAAGGATAGCGCACGAACGTAGTATCTACACTATTGCCACTCAGTTTCAAAACATCTGATTTTTATTTGATAGTCTCTAACTGAGAGTATTTCAGGGTTGCCTCACTTCACCTTCTTGCTGGAATACATTGTTCCAGCTACTTTGAGGTAAAAAACAGTATCATATTTTCAAAATTACGAAAGTACTACATGATCCCTTGTTCAACTTTTAGTACAAAATTAGTGAAATCTGACGAGACCAGACTGAAGACTTATTATCGTTTAATAGTTATATAAGTATCTGCCTTGAAAAATCAGTCATTATAGTAATAAAGATATTGATGAGTGAAAAAGCTGAACCCACAATATATATATATATATATATATATATATATATATATATATATATATATATATATATATATATACACGTATAATTGTATATATATATAAACACACACACACACACACACATATATATATATATATATATATAGAGAGAGAGAGAGAGGGGGGGAGATATAGAGAAAGAGAGAGGTTCTTCAATATAATTTTTTTACACACCTTTTTTTCAACATAATCACCTTTGTCGATGCCGTTGACCCAGTATGTCTTCATTGATCACATTAGATAAAACATTATACAGTAAAGATTTCAGACCAAAATTCAGCTAATAAATATATCAGAGTACAGATTTATTGATCTACCTTTATATGATGTTCAATTGGATTTATTTTCTCTGCTTTCTTTCTTGGGCTGCAACTCATGGTAATAATTTTTTCTCTTCTTACGTATATGTAATAAAGATATGTATAATGTAGATAGACAATTCCTGCATTATACATACGTAATCAATATACACTATATGTATCTGACAGATGAGTCATTATCCCTGAGAATCTTCAGACTTATATTCTCATCCTTGCTGTTTTTATCCCTTTAGGGGTAATTAGCAAAAACCTGCTTGTAAGTAATCAATATTCAATTATCATTCCATTCCAACCTACCTTAAAATAGCCGTTCATCAATAAGTACCTTTTAGTGTGTTAGTATCAATAAGATAAGCAAATATCAGTCTTTTACTTCCAGGTTTTGTTTTAGTCCCTTATAATGTCTTTTCAGGTATGATCTGTGAAGATGATAAAAGTCTCTCAATGTAGTTATTATTAGCGCTTTACCAATATATACTTACAGTGTTGGTCACAATTATTGAGACCCTTGTTTTTGTATAACCTGTACAATATCTTGAGGAATAAATGGAAGTCTACCATATTTGTACCACCACAGTATTCTAATAGGATGCCCAAAGTAATTAAACAGGAAACAATATTTTTCAACTTGTAGTAATTCAAAAAGGAGATAGAAAATATGATCTGGACAGAAATAGAGGTGTTCTACCTCAATATTAAGTTATTACGCCATTTGACAAACGTTTTTTGTAGCCACCTATAAGTTTCTTGTGAATGTCAACCGGTAGCATCTCCCACTGTTAATTTGCAATTTGTTCAAGCTCTTGAATGTTAGCAGAATTCTTGTGGGGTATGGCATCTTCAAATGATAAAACCAGATTTGCGTTTTCTCCAAAGATTTTCAATACAATTGAAATTAGAACTCATTGCTGGTCAGTTTTATACTGTCATTTTTCCACATTTTGACCATTCATGTGTTCTTCTGGATGTGTCATGTAGGTTTTTATTATGGTGGAGCACTCATGATCTTTGGACCAAACCTAGTTTTCATACAGAGAGTAGCACATTTTGCTCCAAAATCATTAATAATCGTTTTGATTTCAGCCCCGATATGGCCAGGCTTCAATTATCAGTGGCAGCAAAGCAGCCCCATCACATTATGGATCCCCTGTGATACTTAGCTGTTGGTGAGGCGTTCTTTCCCTTATAAGCTTTATCTTATCGTCAGTAAACGAAATGCTGATGTGCATTGCTAAAAAGTTCTATTGAACAAATATAGCCATCAAAGATGCCGAAGGGTTCTGTCCATTAAAAAAAATTGGCATTTATGTGTCTGTGTGTTTATCAAAGCGCTTCAGTTAAGCATTTGCCTGATTGGTAGAATTATATTTACTAGATGAAAAGAAAATGTAAAATAAAGCAGAAGTGGGTTTTGTCTCTTAAGACTGGAAGATAACAATTTATTTGTGAAGGGAAGTTTATTTTATCAAATTCACTTCGAAGGTGTCGCAAGAATGCCAAAATGATTGGAAGAAAATCAAAGTCAATGAAGATTGAGAGAACCAATCCTTAATTGATCCAACATTGTTGTAACCTACGACTCAAGGTGTGTGAGATATGTACGTTTCAAGAAAAGACAGAAGTTAAAAATACAGTGAAAATTATTGAAGTTATTCGTGAAAATGAAGCTGCTCTATGTGTGTAAATGAATATCCGGTTAGATGTCGCTCCCTACTTGATGTCATCATAACAGGCCATTGACAAACGTTGAATTCAAAATCATTATGGTCAATGGTCGAGCGGCAAAAGTCTTATTGTAAAGCCGAGAAACTGGCAACAATTTCCTTCCTGACTTTCATAAAGACCGTGAGTAAAGTTGACAGTGCTCGATCACTATCATTTGGATTACTAGCGTTCGATCCACTGATACGTATATTGTACGAGAAAGTTTACAGAAAATTTAAAAAATGGTTGTCTAATGCTTTAGATCAAACTTGCACCAATGAAAGATTGCTGCCTATATACACCAACTATCTATATCTATATACCTACATGATAGTGTGTGTATATCTCTGTGTGTATCATCGAAAGTTTAATCAATCAAAATGCATAGAGGACACCATAATATTTAGAGCATTATTTTATATTTAAATGGTGGTAAATCACCATCTGGTCTTCATATCTATTCTTGGCTTACTAATTGGTTCTTTTGAGCATAGCACGTGCTTTAGTTCTTTCAATCACATCTCACAGACAGAATGGTACCATGAAGAAAAACCGACAACAACAAGGAAGGAGAGCAGACATGCCGGCACAAATCCCTGGGGATGGGGGCATCCGGACAAAATTTAATTTTTTTTTAAATATCAAGATTGAAAAAATTATGAATAAAATATTAATAAAACAAATTAAAAAAAACAAAACAAAAAAACCCAAATAATCCCAAATAATCATTATTTAACTTTGAAAACAAAAACACTATTTCGTTTTTTATTTAATATAAGTAAGATATCCTCAGCCTTTTTTTTGATAGATGTTTTATTTATTGGTTCCGTGGTAAATTTATTAGATTAATTATTTTACTTTTGTCTTTTGTCAATTCAACTATTTAAAAAAGCTAAGACTCAAATGTAAGCGAAAAATGCTGGGTCACATATTACTTTCTTATTCTTTGATATTTCATTTTTTTCCGAGTATTTATTTGTATAAATATTTTCCATTTGCCTTTCCACCACAGTTGAAAATCCTGTTGAACTTTCCACCCTCTCAAAATCCTAGATCCGCTCCTGATGTGATAGAAACAATTGGAATGAAAATAATATGCACCTCAACACGAACTTGATTCGACTCCAGGTGCAACACAACCTGGCCTTTCTAAACGAAAAGGAGAAACCTTAACCCTGACCCTGACGATAAACATATCTCGAAGACGATCTTCTAATGATGTAGGTTTGTTGTTGTCGCCGTCTTTATTCAGCCATGATCAACTGTAGGTAGATCTGAGTATAACAAGGAGTCAACCCAACATAAAAGTACAGATTGGAGGAAGTTAGGGTAAACTCTTGGTATCATGCAACCTAACGAAATACGTCCTCATCAAAGAATTATTGCAATAAATACGTCTCTACTGAATTATATACTTACCCATCCATAAATAATACAGTTATTTGGACGGGTACTAAGCCTCTGATATGCCTAAAAATGATATGAAAAAAATCCATGAACCAAATTAAAAA
Source organism: Thysanoteuthis rhombus (assembly GCA_963457665.1). Taxonomy (NCBI): domain Eukaryota; kingdom Metazoa; phylum Mollusca; class Cephalopoda; order Oegopsida; family Thysanoteuthidae; genus Thysanoteuthis; species Thysanoteuthis major. The sequence goes on along the minus strand of OY735205.1, from coordinate 3,333,167 downwards.
TTTCATTCGTCAGCTACGACAGCTGATGCTGCTCTCAAGTTACAAAAAAGTATAGTTTTCAATCATAATCGCGTCGCTGTAGTCGGAAGACGTTTTTTTCGAAGCCCTGGGTCTAAAAGAAATAACCCACCTCTCATTCTCCAGGAAAGAAAAACAAAACGTCCTATTTGATATCAAATAACGGATTCAAACAGTACCAAAACTAGAATCCCTGGTGCCCCACGCAATTTGGACTTCGGTGCCTTTTAAAGTCTGTTTGAGCTTGTCATCGATTATGAGAATTTTCTTTTTCATTATTATTTCAATGTACGTTATTCATTTCCTCGTGACTTTTTTTCCTCAACTAGTTATTTCCCGCGAAAAAAAGTCACGGGTATATTTGAATTTCTATAAGGTGCCTTTTTGGAAAAGAAACTATGCATTGGAGGCCGTAATGCATTTGTTAAGAAATATGTGACTGAACTCATTATCTGCTTCATATCTATCTATCTATCCCCCTAGTCTCTCTCTCTCTCCATATATATATATATATATATATATATATATATATATATATATATATATATATATATATATATATATATCGATTAGATATAAGAATATATACGTTAGATCAATACATTGTCTCTACTTCAAATATTGAGAACTATTGGAATAAAGACTTGTAGTTTATAATCCATACACACACACATACACATGCACACACACACACACACACACACATATATATATATATGTATATGTATATGTATATGTGTGTGTGTATGTGTTTGTAAAATCTTACATGTCAGTTGAATATATACACACACACATATATATATATATATATATATATATATATATATATATATAGAGAGAGAGAGAGAGAGAGAGAGAGTGAGAGAGAGAGACTCTACACGTGTTACATAGTTTCCCAACTTTTCAAGGATGATAAAAGATATTTTGTACTAAACTGATGATGTTAATCATATACATATGTATATATATATATGTATGTGTGTGTATGTATGTGTGTGTATATATGTGTGTGTTATTTGATGTATATTTTGGCAGCAATTCCTCTTTCAAGCAAGTCCATCAAACGCAAAGGATGTTTTTTGTCCAGCCAACTTTTTTTTGTTTGCTAATAAATTGGACAGTACCTTCATTCTTATAACCTTGCAAAATAAATGTTATTTGCAAGCCAGAGAAACTAATATGAATTGGGAAAGACATTTTTAGGAAGGAAATTTTGCTTGAACTGAATAGTTCACAGTAGTGAAGGAAACAACAGTGCTCACTTGAAAATTAAAAACTGAACCAACGCAGGATTTGAACTTATTCCCATTATTATGGGAGCCCATATGTCTTCACTAACTGGGACTCTGACGGTACACAGTTGTCGAAATAATACCCTTAACTCATTCCTTGTATCCTTTGATCGCTGGCCGGTTTTATTCATGTGTTCTGGTAATCTCAGAACTACAGGTATATACGTACTTCTACGTATAGATTAGTGTTCCTATGTTGACAGTCTGATAAATAATGGATATAAGTATCTGACTACGTGAATAAGGAAAGATAGCTTTAGGAACCTCCCTCACTACCGTAAATAGTTCGGAATTTAGATCCTAAAACTGTCTTTTCTCATTCACGTTGTCAGATACTAATATCAATTACTTATTACACACACACACACTTACATATATATATATATATATATATATATATATATATATATATATATATATATATATATATATATATATATATATGTATACATATATGTATACATATATATCTTGAGAAAATAATTCAAAATTTACTATCAGTGAAATCAGATACTGTTTTTTCTTTCCTTTATTGGAAAATTTTTCAAACTCGTAAAAGTAGTGTCTACAGATATTTGTAGCATTCTTGAAGAAAAAAAAATGCAAGAAAGAATGCGTGTTTTGCTAATATGAATATGAAGGAAATTGAAAGAAAAGAAACAATGAGAAGAAAAAAGGGAGAGGGGAAAAAAGATCCAAGAATGAATTATATTGAGGAAGAAGAATAAAAAAGTAAGAAGGGATATAAGGAATGATGGAAAGAAGGAAGGAAGGGCTGAAGGGCAGAATGGAGGATTGAAGGGAGAAAGGAAGAAAGATAGGAGGGAAGAAAGGGGAAGGGAAGAAGAAAGGAAGAGAGAATAAGGGGGGGAATTTTAAAGAGGGTAGAAAGAAAGAAGAGAGAAAAATAAAAAATTCTGAAAGGAAAAGAATAGAAAGTTATGAAAAGATGAAGAACGACAAAAGATTAAAAAAATTAGGAAACAGAATGAAAGAAGAAAAAAAGAAAGAAAAATGAAAAACAAATTTCAAGAGATATTAGATATTAGATATCAAAAGAAAGGAGAAAGAAGTTTACTGCAATGTTTTTGAGTGGGAGAAAGAAGGAAAGAGAAGAGGACAAAAAAAAAGAAAAGTAAAAGACAAACCTGTCAACAGTCAGAGAGTGCATGCCCCTACCAAGGCCAAGGAGAGTAATTGGTTATGGATCCTCTCCAGAATTAAATCAGTGCTTTTGAATCTGAATGTCCACTCTCCATCAAAATATCATTGAAATTCATCAAGAACTATTTTATCGAGTGAAGAGACATGAAATTCTGGTGATGTTATGTGGTATGGACATATAATTACAACACGGGTGGTAATAGTTCATGCATCAAATTTAATCAATTCTTCCATAGCATAAAATCTGATTGAAATTCATCAATAACTTTTGGAGATATCTTGCAGACAGGAAAAATAATTGGCAATATTATGTGGTTTTAACTTATAACTGCAAAGTAGGGGAGTAACTGTGCATAGATCCAGTCCAAAAGTTAATCAATTATTCTACAGACTATATTGTCCAGCCCTCCAGAGAATTTCATGGAACTTTATTGGGGACTTATGTGGATAGCATGTGAACAGTCATGAACTTCTACATTAATCTATTCAAGGAAAAAAAAAGCTCTCTGAATATCACTCAGTCAAAGCAAAATCCCTGGATCCGTCCCAAATTTTCATCTTCTCTTTTATCCTTCAATGCCCAACATTCCAGTTAATTTCCTTGAAAACTATTCCGTACTTTTGGAGATCTTGTGTGGATGGTCAAACAAACAGATGAACCAATGCGACCGATTGCAGATACCGCTTAAAAACCTGAGAGAGAGGCTAATATACAAACATATATATATATATATATATATATATATATATATATAGAGAGAGAGAGAGAGAGGGGGAGAGAGAGAGAAAGAAAGAGAGAGAGGGGCAGTGATTAGACAAAGAAAAGACAAAAGTTAGTAAGAAGGGAATTGAGAATGAAATAGAAATTTGAAAAAAGAAAAGAGGGAGAAGAGAAGACAGAGAGAGAGGAGATGAGAAAAAGACAGAAGTGAGAGAGAAAGAATAGAGAAGAGAAAATGAATGCTAGGAAGAGAAGATAGAGAGAGAGAGAGAGTGTGTGTGTGAGGGTTAGTGTCGAACTTTCTATGTAAATATGAATAAAGAGATGGAGTGAGAACAGTAAACATGAGAGAGAAGAGGATAAAATGAGACAAAAGAGAGAAAAGGAAATATTGAAAAAGAGAAGAAAATGAGAGGAGAGGAAAAAGTGAGAGCAAAGGAATGAGTGAAAAAGAAAGAGAAAGACAAGAGAAGTGAGACAGAAGTGAATAAAGAGGGAGAAAAGTAATGAGAAGTAATAGAAGAAAGAGGGAGAGGAGGAAATACAGAGTGAGGTGAGAAAAAGGAAAAAGAAAGATAAGAGAAAGGAATTGAGAGAGAGAAAAGGAAAAGAGAGTGAAAGAGAGTGGCGCCAATCATTGAACCTTTCTATGTAAATAAGATTTATTTCTTCGTTCTTTTCAACAAATGGTAATTAACAGAGAAGCGTTAATTGAATTAATTTTGTTGAAAACATCAGAGAAATGAAAAACGAAGCAATGTTGAAACTGGTCAGTTCCGGAAGCGAAATCGTCTACTAATCAAATCCTCTGCCATTGATCACTTTTATGGATGTGCTGGTTAACGAGCTTAATGAATAAATGCCATTTTCCACCTCAGTAGCCTTTCACCAGGTTTGACAGCGGAAAGTGATAAAGGTTGAAAAGAGGTGGAGTAGAAGACAGGGCACGTGTTAACAATGTGCTTCACCTCAGCTCTATAACCCCCCCTCCCTCCTTGTCAGTGTTGCCAATTTAGATGTTTCACATCTAAATCTAGATTCTTTTGGTTGGATTTAGATGTAAGACATGGCTATTCAGATGTTGGATGTAAATCTAGACGTTTTTAAATGATTTCTATTGGCTGTAACTTTTAGAAGGATCATTAACAATCCAACTTTTCTAAAAAATCTCTTCTTCACATTTTCAATGTTGACACAATTTTTGGCTGATTTATTCTAAAGGCTTTTGCAGGTGTAATATATGATGTTTGTAAGGAAACAGAGTTTCTTTTATCGTAACATGAAAGAGACTGATGAAAAAAAAACATTCTTCCTTAAGGATATTATGTAGTACACCTGAAGAAGGCCATAGAATGAATTGGCTGAAATGTTGCATTAACATCAAACATGGGAAGAAGAGACTGGATACCATGAAAGAAAAGTTGGAATCCTTAAAATAGGTTCAAATATTTCTAAATAATTTTGATGGGCAACCTTTTTTATTTTTTATTTTTTATTTTTTTATGATTCAAGTTTATTGGCCCAAAATGGTGATTATATTTCAGGTTTTTTGTTGCAATATCTATTCCAGACATCCAAACGGGGATTGATTAATTGTTATAATACAAATAAGATAAATTATATTACATTTTGGATGCAATTTTCCATTATATTTCTGATACAAGACTCTTCAAATCCATAGAAGGTAAGTTCAGTTATTAGTTTAGGGGAAAATGATATAAAGGAAGTATTTCAGTATTTGAATGTAAGATTTATGACTGACACAAACCAAACTTTTAGCCAAGTAATCAGCTGGTTAGCCTATACCAAATGTAATTAGCACCCTTAATTTAATGTGATTATTATTCGATTGAATTTTTTTAGTGTTCTCATTTATACTAGTTGGCTTTGGGGGTCGTATATTTTACTTTAAAACCTCCTGCCCGATCTATTGAGAAGGCATGTCAAATTTGGTTGGGCCAGACAGAATAATTTAGTATAATTAGAAATAGATGTAAATCTGATCATTATCAATTTTTTTTTTGCAAAAGGAGAAACCATTTTTTTTTGCACACAGTCTATTTGGGGTCTACAGAAACCATTTTAGGCACTGAGTAACGTCAAAAGATAAAAAAAGAAGTGGTCCAACCGAAAATTGACCATTGGAAAAAAAATATAATAGATTTTGATTAAACATGCAGTGAATGGAGGATTTGATAATATGTCTATTCAAAGATTATGTTTTAGATTATTTTCTGGAGGATTTAGATGTTTTTAGATAACTTTTCCCCCAGTTTTGGATGTGAAATTCAAAGAGAGTTGGGAACACTGCTCCTTATATAGGCGAAAGATGTTGGACTCCTCCCCCCCCCCTGCTGACAGACAAGCCGTGTGACTCTAATTTTAAAATTCAAAGTAATTTAAAATTTTTCAAAATAATTGACAAAGAATTACGATTATTAGTAAGCATGGATGCAGAAATATTGAAAAAAGAATCCATTTTTCTCATTCGATGAATATGTGAATTCCTGTTGTTGAATTTGAAATTCATTTCCTTCATTTAAAACAAAAAATTCCACTTTTTTTTTCTTGCTTTTTCAAAAATTTCATTTTGTTTTCCAATAAAAAGAAAAATCATTTTTTTTAAACTGAAAATATAATCAGGTTAAGTTTTCAATTGGCTTTTATGTGAGTTTAAAATTTTTTAAAAAATTCTGCCAAGTTTATTCAAAGTGCTGTGAGATGGAGTTTCTTGTGTATGTATATATTATGTTTTGCATGAAGTTAATTTTAGAAATATTGATAAAGAATCTCTTGGATTGAAACAAAGAAACATCGTAAGAAGAAAATTGGAATTAAAGGAAATGAATGAATAAAATATGAGAAAAGAAACTTTGAGAAAATGGACATGAATGTAAACAAGCTACTTTGGTGGGAAGGGGGGTTACAAAAAGTTATATCCAGATATTGGTTTTTCAGCTAAGGGACTGGGGAGTGCTTAAGTTGTGACTTGTCCTAAGCTGTCGCTTTTCATAGTGACCCCTTTATCCTTTGCCTCTGTAAGGTTTCAACTTTCAAACCACCAAGCCCTTAGTGAGAAAAATGTGGCCAGGAGTGCAGTGCTAACTTTTTAGGAGCCAGAGCTGACAAAATACTTGTCATTTCCTATATGCCCCCCCTCTCTCTCTCTCCCTCTCTCTCTCTCTTTACATATATAACACACACATAACACACACACACACACACACACACACATATATATATATATATATATATATATAGAGAGAGAGAGAGAGAGAGAGAGAGAGCATCTGCCTCTGGGTTTGTAGTGAAGGTTTCAACCATAAATAGAGGTACTGGAAGGGATAATGGATAGTCTATAGCCACACTAAAGAGTTGTAATACAATGAAACAGCTGTTTGTGGATGACACAATTATTAATTATCATACATACACACACACACACACACACACACTCACACACACACACACACACACACACATATATATATAGAGAGAGATAGATAGATAGATAGATAGATAGATAGATGTTGTATTCATACAAATATAAAATATTGTCTTGTGGAAGTGACAAATGTCAAGTGGAGAAGAGAGCAATGATTAGGGAGGTATGGAAATATGTTTTGTCACTTATTTTTTTTTTTCTTCACAGAAGTCCTGAAGTGATGAGTTCCAGTAACACTGAAGAGCAATTGCCCTCTTTGACAAGGGGTTACTCATGGTTTGGGATGAAATGTTTGTTGGCTGCTATTTATCTATCTTGCTGCCAAATTTATTCAAAGATAAAATTGAGAAAAGGATTTTAAAAGTCTTGCATATGTGAATTGGAATCAGAAATAAATCACTCTGGTGTAACAGATATATGCTTATGTGGCACAACCAATTAGGATATTTGGTTGTTAACCAAAAAGTTGGTGGTTTGAATCTAATCGGGGGGATGCAATATGTTTAATAAACAAGGGTTACATTAGTTGAGGACAAATTTTGAGTTCATACATAAATATAGTTATTTGAAATTTTGAAGCTAAACATTTTTGTATATGAGACATGAACTAGATTTAGAAAGTCAGACACAAGCGAATTGAAATCAGAAATAAAAAAGGTCTGGCACATCAGGTGTATACTTTGGTGGCATAGTTAGTTATTATGTTTGACTGGTTGTTTGAATCCACCTAGGGCAACATGTTTTTGAAATGAGTAGCACATTTAGCATGAATTTTTAATAGTTGTGTGTACACATTTACATAATTTGAAACCATTTTTATTTTTTGTGGCTGAAAATTTTAGTATGAGAGAAAATGAAAAAGATTTCAAAAGTTAGGCACATGTGAAATGGATTCAGAAATAAAAACGACCTGGGGTGGCGTAAGCAGTTAGTATGTTTGGCTGTTGACCAAATGGTTGTAACATACTATGAAGATATGACCAGTTAGAAAAATATGTACATGCACAATGTGTTGATGATATAATCATAATAACTCAAAAAAACACAGAACAAGAATATTCCAAGATGAAATTGACAAAAAAATATTAAAACAGTGGCAAAATTGATGAATTTTCCATGTCTAATTACATATAGGTAAATTCCATCAAAATAGTTGGACTGTATTTATATTCTTTTGCTAATTCTATGTTGGAATATTCTTTTCGTCTGAATTTTTTTTAATGGAGGATTATCATCATGTAATTTTTTTTCTGACTGTTGTTCTCATTTTGGTTGGCTTAAGGTTATAAATGGGTGGTTTTATAACTATTGAGACGAGTGGGGGTCATCTCAGGGATTGCCTGGAATGTGTTCATTCCACTGTCTGATTTCAGGTGAGGTTATATTTTGGACCAAAACTCTGTTGTTGATCATGATTGTTATAAAAAATCTTGAATAGGAGATCTAATTCAGGGGCAAGAAACGTCTCCATAAGACACCATAAGTTTGTAGGGATTGCCATTTTGCTTAAAAAAAAAAAGCAGCTAACTCATGCCATTATTCCAAGAAAAAAGGTAAGAGGGGTAAGAAACACTCATTTATCACCTGAAAACAGCTGTTGTATCGACGTAGGATATAACAGGCGAAACGTATCCAAGAGATGAACCAAGATGAGGACAACAGTCTGAATATTCTTGTTCAGTGTTTTTCAAGTTTTCATTATTATATCAGTGCATTGTACAGGTATGCATTTTTCCCCCTAGTATAACAACGAATGTAAATCATTCTAGTTAGTACATCTTTTTCCATTTACTCAGCAAAGCATACCTGAAACAATAACACTTGATACTCTCATTTATCTTAGATAGCGTAACAAGTGCTCACTGCCAACCATTATCACATCAAATGCTTAATTATTTATCAACCTCTTTAGAAATCCTGTGATGAACGTATGTCAGAACTGGGCTTATCTCACAGCCTGTCAGACTTGATAAAATCTCATTGTTTCTCAGTGAAACATTTTGTGGGATTTACTTGTAAAATCCTTTGTTAATTAATAAATGATTCCAAGGAAGTAATTTCCTGCAATTTCCACTCATTTTGCTGAAATATTTCTGACAGGCGGGGGTGGCAAAATAGTATTAGGTCTCAAGATTTGGGGCGTGGATGGTTGGTTTTGGGAGCTCAGAGTTTATTGGGAAAGATCACCTTCTGTTCAAACATAAGTCTAATCGTACAGGTTTACAGGGAGTTATTGCTGCTCTGGTACACATAGAGCCGAGCAGATTTTAGATGAATTATTTACTCAGTGTCACACAAAGGTCAATGGAAAGAGTGAATCAAATGTAGAATCCGGATCCTAAAATTGACTCACGTCAAAAGTACAAATGATCATATTAAGTCATGACATGAAAGACAGATGAACAATAGACTTTTCAGATTTTGTGATCCTATTTCTTCATTCTATTCTTTGATGTTGTTGAAAGGTTTTGAGTTCTTCATTTCATCCTTGTTTTCATTTAATTGAATTTAAATTTTGATTGCTGTGTAATAATTCATCTAAAATTCTACATTTGATCTGAAAGAGCATTGCTGAGAACTAAAAGATAAAAGATAGTCAACATGTATCCAGGAGCATAATAGAGATATCATGGGAGTGATTGTGGCGAAAATGGAGATGGGCAGGACACATAGCAAGGAGGAAAGATTACAAATATTACAAAAGGTTAGTTAATTGGTGTCCAGTGGATAGCAAACACAGCAGCAGAAGGCCAGACATCAGATAAAGAGATGTCCCCGTGGATAGAGTTGAGAGAATTCTTTTCCCAGCAGTGGTCATGGTATGGATGATGATGATGATGGTGGTGGTGGTGGTGGTAGTGGTGACGATGATGATGATGATGATGATGATGATGATGATGATGATTTAAGGATTATGTTTCTATAATTTTTGCATGTTACTCTTAAAAAATCAAGAGGGCTGTGACAGAGAGATTCACGTAAATAGAATTGAAGATACGTGTTTGATGTATTATTTGAAAGAATTCAGCAAATATATTTCTTCAGGTCAGCTATATATTCAGGCTAAACTGATCTTATTCATCTACAAATTCTCTACCAAACGATTCAAAGTCAGGGTCATTTTTGTGTGATTTTTTTTCTTGCGGAGAAGCAATTTCAAAAAGTCCAGAAAAATATTGAGCCAAGAACATTACACAGTCATAGACAGATTAGAACATGTAAACTTTTCTAGGGAAAATGGGAAATAAGACATCAGGGTATGACAGACAGCAGGTGGGTCAGGGTCCCTTGTTGTCTCATACTGGTGGGGTTTGGCTTATAGTGATCAGGGTTCGTGGATGGGGTGAATGGCATGGTAAATATAAGAAAAGAGTAAAAGAGAAGTAAGGAGAGCTTAAGAGTTCAATAGAGAAGAGAGAGAGAGAGAGAGAGAGAGAGAGAGAGGGGGGGGTTGAGAGGGTGTGATAGAAGAGCTAATAACACTCTGAAGAGAGCCCCATAAAGGGGGAAAATAAGATAGAAGAAACCAAGATGAAAAGAAACCAAACAAACATGAAATTTAAAAAAATACATATGTATAAGGAATACAAAACACACTCAAGGAAAAAAGTTGGAATGAAAAAAGAAGGAAAAGTGATCAATTTAAAATTTGTAAAAAAGGGGTGATCAATGAATAAGTTACTTCACTCACCTAATGTTGGATCACTAAAAAGTCAGAATTTTCAAGATACAAGTGTGAGCATAACCAGACACAAACTAAGTGACCAATTTAGCAGAAACTTATATTGTAAATTGTTCCCCCTCTAAAAAATCTATGGGGGGTGGATTTTGAATAATGAATGAAAACGTTTTCTGTAAAGATAATAAAGAGTAAATGTTAAGGTTTTAAAACCTCTAGCTCCATTTTGTGTGGCTGTTAGTGCGATACAAACACAGCCAGCCAGACCAATGTAAAAACTGTTGAGAGTTTTTAGCATAGAGGGAAGAAACTATATCCACATATATTCGCGTACACACCTACACACATATACACAGTCATACACAATTACATATAGACACATAAACATGAAGAGATAATCATTGTATACATACGCATTGACAGCCGCATGCAAACACAAAGCAGTATATAATTATTTTCTGTTATATTTACACACATAAAATAGCATAAGCATTTACACACACATATATACTTGCTGAAACCCACCCTACCAGGCTTTTTCCAGCTAGTATGTATATGTATAAATATATGATCAACATAAAGTAAGGCTTCAGTTTAGCATTTGCAGATAGAACCCCACTTCTGAAAATCCTCGAAAAATTTTCTTTTCAAAACTTTTTTACTTTAAAACATTCCCCTAGGTCCATTGAGTATGCATGCTTAATCTCAAGGCCAAGTGAGAAATTGGAAAGTTTAAGTGAAAAAGCTGGCACAGTTACTTTTACTAATGTCGACTAAAAGTACAAATTGCTTTAATGAATATTTCATGCCTGGATATTGTACATAAGTAAGTGTTGCACTCTCACCTAACCCCAGACTCAGCATCACATCTCTTCTACTTCAATCATCAACATCAACATCATCATTCTCATCATCATCATCACAAACCCGTTTCCTCCCTGACTGCAGTTTCAATATCTTAATGCATACTCCTACTGCTCTCTTCCGTGCATCTGTCATGGCCGCATCACCCACTTGAGCCAGATGCCGATCTCGTCTGCACCCCCCCTATATCTACATCAAATTCTCTCTCTCCTTCCACATGTGCGTCCAGTCGGCCCCTCCCTTTCCTACTTATTCTGCCAACTTTGCTGTAGCCAGAGCTATCAGAATGAACATTACCCTTGTGGGGTTGGCATGGGTCGCACAGGTTTGGGGGTTCCTGGTCTCGACAGGAGTTCTTGTAATCAACAGTGGGAACGCAGCGGGACAATTCTTCATTAGACGGTTTTAATAATAACATATCTTCTTCCTCGATGGTCAGACAATTCCTATCTTCCATTCTCTCTCCCTTTTCTCTCATTCTCTTAGTCTCTCTTACTATCACTGTTTCTTGCATTCTGTCTCCACCTGTTTCTCTTCCTCTCACCCTTTCACTGTCTCCCTCTCTCTCTCTTATCTATTTCCTCATTTTTTTTCTTGTCTTCATCTCTCTCTCTCTCTCTCTCTCTCTCTCTCTCTCTCTCTCTCTCTCTCTCTCTAGCTGTCTGTTCCTCTAGCCTTCACTCTTGCTTGTTCTCCTTTTCTCTCACTTTTCTTTCATGGTCTCTTCCACACCATCTCCCTTTCTATCACTCTATTTCTGTTTCTCTTTCCCCAACTGTCTCTCTCTCTCTCTCTCACTTTCTCTCTCTCTCTTGTTCTCTCTTACTGCCTCTTTCTCTTTCATTGTTTCTTTTTCACTATCTTCCTTTCTATTCCTCTCTCTCTCTCTGTCTCTCCTTCTCACTCTCTATTTCTTGTCCTCTCTTACTGTCTTTTACACTGTCTCTTTCTCACTATCTCTATTTCTCTCACTCTCTCCTTTTCTTTCTCACGATTTCTCTCTCTCACTGACTCTCTTTCTCTCATCTCTTCTCATTCTCACTGTCTCTGTTTTTCACCCTTGCTTACCCTCATTCTCTCAATTTCCACCCCACTAACTATTACTCCACTCTGTACCTCTTTCCTCGTGTGTGCCTACTCTATTTTCTTTCTTTCCTTTCTCTCCCAACCTGTCATTTTATCCCAAAAAAGAGAACAGAAAAGAAAGTCTCAACAACAAGTGAAATAAAAAGCAAAAAAAAAAAGAACGGGTCAATAGACACTGTCACATGATCAACATCTTTTAGTAGCTTGCTATGCTGAGGATGATCAATTAAATAATTTTCAAGATGATGCCTAGTAGGGTACTTTGCAAATTTTCGAGGTTGTAGCCCAGAAAATCATAACCAGGAGTTCCTACAGACATGTCTACATACACACAGACACTCAGTGACAAATTTGTAACCCAGTTTGGCTGGTTGGTCCGGGCATTTTTGGGGGCTACTGTCATTTGACAAGTGATGGAAAAAAGGGTTCAGTCAAAGTAGGTTCCATGTGATTGAATGCACTTTTGCCAATTTGTGATAATGTATTTTATCCCTGAATCATAAATATCATTGCTGGAGTCAATTAATTTATGAAAAGCTTATTGCGTCATTGTTAAAGGCTTGCTCCCTTCCTAGATGTCCATTATCCTTAAAAGACTTTCATCATCTTGTTGAATATCTGCCGCCAACTCTGATTTTTGTCCAAGTTTTACTTCATAAAGAAACATCATACAAAAGTGTTTTTCATCAATTTTGTTCATGGATTAATTATTTTGAATCAAACCCAAAAACTTTCATCTTCATTTTCAAAGACGAACTGATTTCTGCCCTTTCAAGAATGATTCTTTTCTCAGGATGGTTCTTTGGTTTCTTTTTTTCTTTTATTCCTTTCAAGTAATCATTCTTTGATAAATAAGATATCAGTGGTTGAACGGGTAATGGCATGGAGAATTAAATAGATGTGCCAAGTTCAAACTCTGGCTGATTCCCACTTACGCTCTAGGGAAAGGCATGTATTCATCTCCTTACCCATATGTCATGGGCAAGAGTAATCAGACCACTGCTTTCACCTCCCCCATGACACCTCAAGTACAAGTAGAAGATTAAAAAAGAGAAAAAACTTTTCAAAATTGAACTAGTCCTTGCTTAAATGAAAATTGACCCTAAGTCAAGAATTTGGTAAACATCATAGATATATATGTTTGATATATGTTTATACTTACAGTGAATATCAAATCAAGAACATTATAGTCTATTGCTTTTTTTCAACCATAGAATAAGTATCGGTAGGATCGGTTCTTCCTAATGCCCAATGATTTTTGTCAGACGAATAGCATAGTATATACAGAGAGATGTTTTTTATTTGGCAAACAAGAATCATAAGAAGACCTGAATGTCTCAAATCCAATGACAAAAAATCCTCTAAATGGAAAGATTGAAACTCAGCAACTTAACAAAAAATGATTTAATATGAGATAAAAAGTTGGACTGATTAAATGAAATATACAAATACATAGCTACCAAACTCTGCTCCATTTCATCTCATTTGAGAATTGAATCTCCAGTAGAAAGATGGATCAAATCAAAAAAGGTGCTAGATCTTTCAAGACTAACCTATTAAAGTGCTCAATGCCTGGATTAAGACATCTCACCTGACTTCTGAAGGTGATCCATGGTACATAACATATTTCTATGTGTATAACATGATCTTTGTACGATACAAATACAAGATTTTGAGGTGAAAATACGTAAAATGAAAATTATATAAGATAAGTACTTAATTTGGTACTGTAGTTCAGCAGACCCATGTGTTTTTTTGCTTCAATATTCCAAATTTGTGTACTATGATGCTGCAGTTGGACAATAAATGCCCTATATATTTTTGCTATTACAATGGTAATTAATTTACTCTCACCAAATATGATAACTTTACAAAAAAAATAGATAGAAAGGAACTCATTTTTGTACCCCTCATGTACATATTGTTGTCATTGTTAAGGTTGTCTGAAAACTTTTTATCAGCAAAACTTTTGCGTCTAAAACTTTTATTAATCTAAAACTACTTTGCAAGACGTATTTCAAATGTTGCATTCTGACATTGCAAAATGCCTTGCAGCTATATAATTTTTACTTTGTTCTGAATATTAATCTGATTAAATGCTGCATCATGAGCAGACTAATCTTGCTTAAAATTTGTTTCCAAATTCAGTTATTTTTTAATTCAATTTCATTATTTTAGTTTATTCCACTTTTTTCTAAAGTATTTGTGCTGCATGTTTCACAGGAAGGAAAATAAATATTGTGGTACTCTAAAATTACTGTTAAAACTATTAATTTTAGTGATGTATGATATTTTTTCTATGCACAGTTGAACTTAGTATAACCTACTTCTATATCCACTTATATTTGGATACAATATTTTTTGTGTTATTCACAAAAAGATGCATAATATATCCAAGCTGTCAAGGGAACCTTAGGATATAGATATTCTAGTAGTCTTGAAAGGGTTAAGATAGAATGCTGGAGATTTGTGAGCCGGGGGGGGGGGACTCGACACCCTTCAGTATTTAGTGCTGCGATTCTCATCTTGGAGGCTGTAGACTCCTGTGAGCACAAAAAATTAATAGATGTCTGTGGGCAGAACTTTCAAAAGCCTGGGGTCTGTGAGCTTGTTTATTAGGCAAACCTTTCTAAAGCCAGAGGTCCATATGAAAATTCATTTAAATAAATGGGGTTTTTGGTAATGAAAAGGTGGGAAACCACTGATTAAGTGTGATTTGAAGATAAAGTTTAATTTGCAATTAATAATTTCTACATTGGTTTTGTTACTAAAATTGTTGCTGAATCATTAATTACACAGTTCATGTTTACACAAATAAATCTTTATTATAACATAATATCAATAGAAATGCAGTAGCATATCTACTACTCATAAAGATTTTTAGGCCCTCTCCGTTGGAGGCCAGGGGATGATTTGAAACATCACTGCTCCCAGGTTTTTCTCATATTGAACAGCAAGCACTGTTTATGGTCATTAGAAGTGATCCAGTGTCATAGCAATGCAGTCATCCTACCACAGTGAATTATACAATACCATACCAATATATAAGCATTTATCTTTTGAAAATTAATCATTCTAGTGTAACATTTGGGATAAAGCTATGAAAAACAGTATCCATCAGTTTGTCTTGCTGATATGATTAAATTCATTTTCCAAATGTTAGTCAATCATTTCAAGCAAATTCCAGTAAAGTGGGAGGGTTGATGAAAAAAAAATGGTAAGAGGAAAGAGATGTCCTTAGTCGGTGGAGGCAATACTTTAAGGGGCAAATCTAGCTAACAAAACAAAATTGCTGACTCTCATGTGAACTGAGTGACCTAATAAAAACAAAGCAAATAAACATCTGATTATTGCTAATGTATTGTTTGACAAATCTTCAACTCTAATATTAATGTCAGCACATGTTACTCTCCAGGAGAACCAAAGAGAGTGACCTGAATAGAGACAGAGACCTCCTCAAAAACAAGCTACCCCACTAAATGATTGCCATACCCTGTAGAAGAATAGATCAACAGTTCTCACAAGGAGAAGAAACTTAGACTTGACAGGCAGGCATCTCCCCTTTCTTTCAGGGTATGATTCTGGCATTGGCGCCAGGTTGCTATACTGTCAGGTCAAACTCTGAGAAGTAGCAGAACTCTGAAGTCAGCTCATATCTGCTTCATTGGAGCATTTGGGACGATTGCATAAAGCTGCAGGCATCCAGAGTACCTGAGTCTAAAAATCACAGAAGACCTTACTATCAGGAGCTTCTGTGCTTAAAGTTACAAACAGCCGTGCTGTCCCGATTCTCCTTCAAAGGGATGGTAGAACTCTTTGGCTTGCTTGGCATCTACCAACTGTGGATTGTTCATACCCTGTGGTCCAACCAAAGATCAACCTTACCGTCTGAATATTACCACAAAGACCCCCACAGCAAACACGCATCTACCAGGAGATGGGCACTCCTATCAAAACTACAACTTTGGAATCCTGCTCCTATCCGTGCCACCTCAGTGGACCATAGTATGTTGACCCTTGGTTTGGTGGGGTTGGCCCTGGTCAAGCTGGATCCACCTTTAAAATCCATGGCTTTGGCTTGAGGAATCCTACCATCTATATTTCTACTGTGGAAATATCTGCCAACAATCTTTGCCCATAAAGTCGAATTGTTCACTCATTATTTACAGCCACCAGAATCATATTCATAGTAAGAACTATTTCTGACAAACTGATAGTTTCAGTATTATTCATCATCCTCTCTACCGTCCTATCAACTTGATAAACTACCTAACATTATTTTCCTTCCTATCACTTCCTAGTGTCAAATTGAACAACATAACTTTCTTTTCTACTCATTCCTTTTTGCTAGCTTTTATTAAACTTCTTATTTTTTTTATCCTCCTCCATTTCTATCCTCTAACCAAAGTTTCTCTTCTGCTCTCTTCCTTCCTATCACGTTGGTCATTCATAGTATCAGTAGCTACTATCAGCCAAACATATAGTGGTAGAGTGATAACTGTTAGCAAAGTGATGAGTTATGGACCAGCATTTAAAAGAGATTGAGCTTTTACTTAAGCTGAAATCCCAAATTCCTTACCTTCAAAATGATCACTAATCTGACACCCAGAATGGACAATATGCATATGCCAAATTGTTCACTTGAAAAGTTCACAACAATGAATGAAACCGAATTAATGATAGAAAATCTATGTCCCAAAAGTATTTTCTTCAAAGTTGTTCTCTTCTCAGTATTTTTTGAAATTCATTGATTTTCCCTTTTTACAAATAAAACTGTATTGTTTTTCTAAGGCAGAACTGCTGGTCCATATGTAAATAATCCCATCATTTTTGATGGGTATTCCACAAGTACTTTATAAAACAGACAAAACGTTGACAGCCTAGCAAACTCAAGGGTAGTCTTCAAAGGGACTGATCTTGATATGTCATTCTTTATATAAAAATCCACTTCTTGGGGCTGTTATCATCGTCTCCATAAGATACTTTCTTTACTTGACGTCTCATAGGAATTGCATAACAACTAACCAATGAAGAAGTGACCTGTCCAATTTTGGAATCAAATAGATTCTTGGACAGAATAGAAATGACCAAAGACACTAACCTTTTTGTCCACAAGGCTATGATTATGTTTTGTTAAAAGCAACAAAGACGATGATACTAGCTTGCATAAATCAGTAAATCATGATGATAATTCATATCATAAGTTTAGAACACGTATTAACTATCCATTTGAAAAACAAATCAATTCCTCGTCTTATCAATTCCATTTTCACAAAAAATGGAATGAAAATTAGTCAATATATAGTTACAATGCAAAGGAAGTAATTGTGAAAATATTCCTGGATCCATCCCAAAATTTAATCACTTCATCTCAGCCCACGACATCTATAAAATGTCATTGAGAACTTTTGGAGATATTGTATGGACAAACATGAAAGAATATATAAATGCATGAAATGAAAATGAAAAAGGATCTTTTAATCAGAAAAAAATTCTGAATACAATTTAAAACCCAACAAATTCCTTCCTACTCTATAGCCTACAATTCCATGAAATTTCATTGAAATTCATTGAGAACTTTTGGGAATATTGTCTGGACAAACATGAGTGAATACATGAATATATGGAAAAAAAATTAAATGTATCTCTCAATGAAAAAAAAATGCCTGTATCTGTTATAAAATTTATTTGAGTATCCCTTACACCATTGCGTACGTACACTTCCAGAAAATTTTGCTGGTATTCATCGAGAACTTTCAGAGATACAGTCTGGACAAGCAGAGACAGACATAGCAGCAGACAAGCATGAGTGAATACATATATCTCTCCCAACTTTGGTGACAATTATTAGAACTAAAAAAAAAGCCTAATTTTTATTGATCAATGGACTGGCCAACTGGTCAGATCAATTTACTGATAGTTTGCAATGAAATCAACTTTGATCAACTCATAGATAAATATTACACAAATATTATGTCTATCTTGGGAGTATAGAGAATCACTTACATTGAACAGATAGGTTTATTTGCCCCAAGTTACTTATTAGTTGTCTCTGAAACTCTATTCCATGAGACTCAATTAAAACTGTCTTTTAGCATCATGATATGTTTGGGGTGATCAACTAAAAAAAGGGAGTAAAAAAAGAGTGAAGTGATGATCAATCAATATATTTCTTCTCTGACCTTTAGTTTGTCGGTGATCACTAAAAAGGTCCGGTCTTTCAAAAAACTGGCATGAAAGTTGCCGGACACAAATAAGGGATCAATTTAGCATTATTACATTGCAAATCGAACACTCCAGCTAGACAGACAGACAGACAGACAGTCAGACAGCCAGTCAGCCAGTCCACATCATTTCACTCTTTGCCTCCTTTGAGGGGTTTAAAACAGAAGAAAACAACAAAACTCAATATTGATTTGATCAATTCAATTCTCTTGAAATCAACTTGTAGAATTGCCCTTATCAGTGGGAATTAGTGAAGCTCAGTTGAAAATTGGCTCTTACTCAGGGCTGGCTCAAGGGTTTCTGGTGCCTCTGGCAAGTTGAACATCGGACATCCTGCAAAGTATAGTATTATCATATTTCTTTATTTATGTTTTCTTCTTCTTCTTCTTCATCATCATCATCACCACCATCATCATCATCATCAATCTATTACTGTCCATCGTTGGCCATAGATCTTTCCCAGGATTTGCAACACCTCTCTATTGTGGGCATCATGGAACCAATATTTTCATCCAGTTTGTCTTGCCATCTCATACTCTTCTGGCCTTGATTCTGCATTTGATCTCTGGGGATCCACGTGAGTTGTGATGTCCATTAGTCTTGCAACAGGACCAGCCCATTGCCATTTGCGTTTTCTAATGGATTCCATGATATCTCTGAATCCTGTTTGTTCTCTAATATACTGTACAATCTTGTGATCTCTCCATGTGATGTTGAGCATGATTCTCTCTTGCACACGTTGCATGGCTCTCAGTTTGTGGGTCCGTCACTTGGTTAGATTCTATATCTCAGCTTCATAAGTGATTATTGGGAGGATGCGTTGGTTACAGTGAGATAAATAGATGCCCAGGAATATACATAGGTATTATATTATACTGACTGATACTAAGCTTCAGTATTTTAAATACAATGAGCTTGTTGTCAGTAATGACAATAGAAAGTATTTAACAGTGAAATATTCCTTAAAAATCATATATGGAAATTAGCTTATTTTGACCGTTTTTTTTCTTATCAATTTAACCATTTTTCCATTTGTATTTGTAAATTGTTCTGTGTCGGATACATGACTGGCACCTGTTTACCACTTTGTGATCAGATCATGTTGCCAGAACCTTGGGCTGGCCGTGCTACCACATAGTTCAGAATTAGGGACACAGGAGAGAAATACTGGAGCTAAATGCTGTTGTTTGAATGAGGGAAACTTCCGTATTTTATGGCATATAAGAACCCTTTCCAAGCTTTTTTAAGCAGGTAATATTATGCAAAAAAAAAAAAAAGTGTTATTCTGAATTCCTCACATTTATCACCTGTTTTCTCTTCACTCTTCCTCGACTTCTGGTTTACATGGAACTGGACAACAAAAGTTACTTTTACCTTTCGAGCAATTTTTGGAGCGAGAAAACCAAAATTGATTAGCAGAAAGGTGGAAACTTATAAATATTTTGAGGAATTAAAGTAAGCTTTACTGAGTGAATTAGGTTTTTTTATTCATTTTATAGGATTTTACATATCAAATAATCAGAGGTGGTGAGCCAAGTTTCTAGTTATTGAGGCTGAGAAACACTTACCATTCCCTCCATCCTCTCTCTCCTAAATAAGTTTTCAAGGGGAGTTCTATTTAGAATGTATGTTTATGCTAAATTGGTCCCTCAGTTTGCATCCAGCAGTTTTTTAAAATCAAAACAGAAGGCGAAAGGAGAACTTTTTTATTGATCAACCCTAACACATTATGATGTATCAAGACATCGGTCACATACCAGTTTCTATTGAGTGACTAACCAGACCTGTTTTATTTGCTGGTCAAAAGTAAAACAAAACTCAAGGTAACCTTGCAAGGAGAAAATATATTTGCTGTATTTTTTTGTTCCTCTTTTCTTGTATTTTTTAAAATTCTATCAATTCCCTTTTATTTCTTAATTCATTTTCCTACAATGTCGCAGACAAGACGGCTCTGTCCTCAAATAGTTTTGTATAGTTGTCTCTATAGACCAGTGTTTTTATGGATTTTCAGGTAATCGACCATGAAGGTGTATTTTATAGATATCTGCGACTTTGAAATTCTGTTTTTAAAATTCAGTATGTGTGTGAGTCCATGTATCTATACATATATATATAGTAATAAATAAATAAATATAGTTATGTAGTTATATTGTAAATAGAACCCGTCCCCCCCAAGACCTTCTCAAAATTTTTTACCCCAAAACTGACCAATTTTCAAACGTTTGAAAGTCTAATAGATAGTACATAATGGTATAATATAATATGATAATAATAGCAAATAAAAAAGAAAATTAGATTTTTCTTTGTTGCAGTTTGAACTCTGTCGACTGATTCCATTCTCCACAACTCTAACGACTGGACAAAAGATCTTTTGGAGAAATATTTGAAACTTTACAAAAAAATTTACAAATTAGGGCATGAAAAGTAGTTTTGACCCGAAATTGACCTGCAGAAATCTCAAAGGTTAGCACTACCTATTCTATGTCAATCTGGTGGTCAAGTTACACTTATAGACAAATTTGCATCCTCTAGGATATAGTCATTTTGGAGTTTATAAGACATATACTTGCAAGATAACAAACATTTGTTAGTGTTATAACATTAGAAAAGAAACTGAACACATTTCAGTATAAGAGACTATTTTTTAAAATGTCTAATAGGATATATTTCTATCGGCAAAATTGTGGAGGAGTTCATAGTTATGGACAGAGAATCACAAAAAAACTTACACTACATTGTATAAGTAGATGTATGTGTTTGTGTGTGTGTTTTTATGTGCATTTTTTTACATTCTATTGCAATACCTTATATTGGACATTGGTACATAAGCTGCATTAGTATAGCTATTATTTTTATTTGTATTTCCTAAAATATCAAGTGTATAATAGAAATTGTCTACCAAAACAGTAGACATAAGTTTCTTCAGTTTTTAAGTTGGTCTGGCTGGAAGGCTGGCTATCTATGTACAATGGAGCTAGAGGGCAGAACATTTAAACATTTACTCCTTATTATATTTTGATAGATAAGCATTTAAGCTTTAAAAATAATCTAGACCTTTTTAGAAACCACTGCCCACTAAAAGGTGAAAGAAGTGACTTTTTCATTGATCAACTTTTTTTTCAATATTTAATTGATCACCGAATGCTGCCAAAAGATGTTGGACATGTGATAGTTTTTATTGAGTGACCATTTTTTCTTGTTTCCTTCAAAACAGTTGAGACAAAAACTAAAGAGGTAACTAGAAGCAAAATATTGATTTAATTGATTCAATTCTCATTTGAAATCAACAGAAAAGTTTCTTTTTATAGGATATACCAAGGCCAGTGAAACAAACTCTTCAGCATTGTGGATTTTACTATCTACTTATAGGATACATCACTTGTATGTTTATATTTTTTGATTGTAAAATTTGTCAGGGAAAATAAGTATCAAATGCTAAATGTAGTAGAGTAGCTATTCTAACAATTTTTTGCAAATGAATATAAATACCCAGGTTCATTCTGGTAGGATATGAACAAGAAAATGCAGAGCACATTAAGTTCTTGATATTTCTTCAAGTATCATGAAATGGTAAAATACTGCTGTCATTTTTGGATAGCACATGTAAACTAGTTTCAAGATGAAATGCAACACAGATGTGTTTTGCATTTGAATCTGTGTAAAGGACTTTTTTAGTATCTTTTACCAATTCTATCATCATTAGCAATGTTTACTGTCATCTGAATATTCTTGTACACTTGTGAATCAAGAACATTGACAACAGAAATAGAGACAAAGATATTGTCCAGAGAGATGAGATACATTAAAAAATTTCCTGGCACCTTCTTGAAAGACTGTATCAACAATGAAGAAATGAATAACAAAATCAAGCAAGCCATCAGGCACAATATTTATATTATTTCAGCAGGAATTGAACTTGGTTTGCTTATTCCATTCTCAGTGCCATTTAGTCACTTTGCAGCTTATGGTGAACAAATATCTGTTTACATAAACCCTTTGAGACAGAGTCAGGGATTGGTGGAAGACAACTGCTGGAGGAGATAGACTGAGTATTTTGAATAAGAGAAAAGAATGGATGAAAGAATGAATCTTGAATGAAAATGAATTAGCAAAGGCCCAAAGTAAGAGTTTTCGTTGATGAAGAAATAAGGGAATAACTTGTTGACTGTATGAATAAATAAGCAAATAGGATGTAAACCAGTTTTGTGGTAAAATGAAAGAATGAATGAACAAGTGTGGGTGAATGAAAAGAATACTTTTGAATGTTTAATGCTTAAGCAGTGAATGAAGTGAAGAGTGAATGAATTAATAAATAGAGGAATGAGTCGATGAATGATAAAGATGGGCAATGAATCAGTGGAGGAATGAAGAAAAATATGAATGAGTTGGTCAAAATGTGTTCATAGTTCTAAAAAAGTTTCCAGTGTCATCAGTAAACAGTAAAGAGTCTTTTGTCTGCTTGTATCACCAAACTGATTTCCTTAAGCATTCAGAATAATCCATGTCAGGATTTCTAGGCCTGTCAGAACTTTATTGGAGCCCTGATCATCATACCTCTTCGGAATACATTCCATACTCTGTCCGTTACCAGTCTCTAAAGGCATTAGATGGGATTTTGGACTTTCCCAGTTTTAGAGGCATAACAGGAAAGGGGTAGAGAGGGGATAGTCACCCCCACGTACAGATGGGAAGAGAAATAAAATTTCCTCTGGCCTATAATATCTGTTGATTAATAATTATGCCCTGACCTATGATATCATGAGCGCTGAGAACCCTTTCAATGCCACTGACCAGTTTTGCTATTTTACCCATAGAAGAGGGAGAAGGAATGCAATCATTCCTTCTCAAGGACATCTTTTATAAATTTTAGAACCCATCAACCAAAACTATCAATATAGGTTTTTTCAGTTTTTAAGAGATTTTTGTTGGTTGGCTTTTGCGAGTTCATGGGAACTCCTTGGTTAAGTTAGGATGGCAAAGAGCACTATATGCCAGAAAATTTATATGGTTTTGCTCAAATTGAACTGATTTTCCTGAAATTGCTAGAATTTGGGAGGCTTTTGTCATTCTTCCTCTTTCCAACACCTATGCTGGCTGTATATGCTTGAATTTGTCACCTATTAAACCAGAAAGCAGAAAATCTAAACATTTACTCCTTAGTTATGTCTAGAGGAAACATTTTCTTAAAATCCCTTCCATCATATAGATATATCTAGTTATATATAAAAGAATATCTTTATATCTACTGGTAACCTTAATCATTTTTATGTATTATTATCATTATTATTATTATTATTATTATTATTATTATTATTATTATTATTATTATTATTATTATTATTATTATTATTATTATTATTATTATTATTATTATTATTATTATTATTATTATTATTATTATTATTATTATTATTATTATTATTATTATTATTATTATTATTATTATTATTATTATTATTATTATTATTATTATTATTATTATTATTATTATTATTATTATTATTATTATTATCATTATTATTATCATTACCATCATCATCATCATCATAATTATTATTACAGAGAAACATACAAGTACACAGAAAATTTTCCAGAACAACCTTCAAGAATATTTGCATCCAACAAAAATATTCTTCAGTATCAACACACATATCATATATTTTGTTTCTGAGACAAAATAAGTCAGATGACCAAAGCATTTCTTGGATAAAATTTTTCTCAAAATTCTGCAAACCTTAAATATCTTTTAAAAATCAATTATTTTCACTTGCATTGCAGAATTTGTGAAGAAAAAAAAAGGTGAGTTTTATTGTCCAAAATGACTGAAATATATCTTAGCAAAATATGTTTAAAAAAAACCCAAACCAAACAGGTCTGATTAGTCACTTAATAGAAACAATCATGCAATCAATGTCTTTTGGCAGCAAGTTGCACTGGGAGTGATCAATTAAAAAAATTGGAAAACAGGATGATCAGTGAATAAGTTTACTTCTCTTGCTATTAGTTGGGTCCTTAAAATTTCCAAATCAAGAAAAAAAAAGCAAAAATAAGGCTAGTCACAAATCAAGTGATCAATTTAGCATAAATTTACATTGTAAAATAACCCCCTCAATAAAAAAACTTTTGGGGTTGGGGAGGATTATCTAAAAACCAAAGAACCACTTTTTCTAGAGATAACAAAGAGTAAAAGTTTGAATTTTCAGCCCTTTAGCTTCATTGATGCAACCTGCATATACATAGCTAGCCAGTCAGAACTGCTCAAAAACTGAAGGAACCTATGCTAACCAATGTTGATGATTCATGATATAATATTGTAAACCTATTACTCTGAATATTGTTTCATACCAGCATAGTATCAAGTGGAAATGATGGGATTATTTACGTTTTGATAAACTATACAAATATATATTTTAGTATAAATGTGTTTATCGCAAAGAAAAAATTGCACGCCACAAACGAAATTTTATTTTTTGTTATTACAACTCTTCATATTTTCAATACTGCACCAGACTTTGGTGTGAGATGATTTTCTTTTTCAATGTGGGAAAAAACATCAGTTTTATTTGTGAAAAATTCAGTTTTATTTGTGAAAAATTAGAGGTGCTTTAATTTGTTTTCTGTCCCAATGCGTAGCACTACTAGTGGTTGGAGTTGTGATTCAGTTTAAAAAACGTAGAAAGATAGATGTATGTTCCAACACAAGTGGACATACAAATAAAAGTTTTGCATCACCCACTTCCTCTCTTTCTGTTGGCTTTAGCATGACAGAACCAAGAAACAAACATAAAAAATGACAAGAGCTTTCATATTATCAAAGGTTTTTTTTTAAATTCAAAGGTTTTCTTTTTATTATCTTAAGGGGGAGCATAGATTTTACAAGCTTTTTTTATTATCGTTAATCAATATCAAAAAGATTTCTGGAAAGAGTGAATTCTATTTCAGTCTGATCATTAGGAAAAACACTTTGATGAACAGATTTTGAAGGATTATAGCATAGGCACATCCTCAGGTGAAAATGAATAAGATCCTCTTTTTATAAATGATGTGTTAAGCTAAACAAGTAAATATCATAATTGTTTATGCAATTATAATTAGAACTAAAAACTTGGAGCAATATATAAATAAAATTATTCCAAATTCTAAATTCTATAACAGCATTAAATAATACGGATCGGAATTTCTAACCAGTGAATTACAGGGAATATCAACAAGTGTTCGAATCCCTTTCAAGTTTTTTGGTTTTCTGATTTGGAAAATTTAGATTTAAATGTAAATTTAATTTATCAAAAACTATCACCCAAAACTGTCAACATAGGTTTCTTCAATTTTTATGCTGGTCTGGCTGGCTATTTCTATATGTGTCGCCCATAGAGACTCACATAAAATATTTACTCCTAATCATGTCTAGTAAAAACGTTTTATTTTGTTCTTTTAAAATCCTCCTAAATAGTTTTTTTTTTGTAGGGATTCAATTTGCAATATAAATTCATGCTGAATCGATTCTTTAGTTTGTGTTCATGAATATATTTTGAAAATTTGCACGTTTTTGGTGATCACTGGCTATCAAGAGGCGAATAGAGTAACCTAATTTGATCATCTCTTTTCTAATTTTTTAACGTTTCATGTTTTTAGCGCGTTACCAAAAGACGTTAGTCATATGACAAAAGACAGTTTCTATTGAGTGACTAACCAAACCTGTTCATTTATTCATCTGTCTTTTGTTCTGCCAAGAATAATGAAAAAAAAACAACTAGAAAATGCTGTTTATCTTTTGTGCGAAGGGTAGGTAACCAGGAGAGGGTCATGTAGTTTGATGTCAATTTTGACATCTTACTGACAGGTGGCCTTGGATGGCAAAGCATTTAACCAAGCTTCCCTGTGGCAAAAAGCATATGAGTTCAATAGACACCTGAAGAAGGCCGGAAGGTACAAGTTCGAAACTTTGTGACTACAACAACCAAGATAAGGACACTAGTCCAAGTAAATCATTGTATGATAATGATAATTCCTTATCTTGGAAATTCAGACATTAGTTAATGTTATGATTATTTTTGCAATCATCATTAAGGCTAAAAACTTGAAGCAAGCCAGATTACTTTGAAATAAATCAAATTATCCCAAATTTTGAATTCAGTAACAGCATTAAATAAAACTGATAAAAAACCAAATCAAATCAGTCAGAGGAAAAAATCAACGACAAGTCTTCCAATACCATTCAGCTTTTTTGTCTTTCCCATTTGTAAAATTTCTATTTTATCTTAAATCTACATTTTATTTATTTATTTATCTATTTGTTTATCCAATCAAAAATTCAAAGAAAATCAACAAGAAAATACATTTTTTTTTCTTATTTTTTATTTTATTTATCATTAGTGTGTAGGGTAGGGAACCCGGAGACAGTCATTTGCAGTTTGATGTCCATTTCGTCATCCGACTGACTGGTGGGGAAAATTGGCACATCAAATGAAGCGTGATACAAAAAAACTAAAAAGTAAAATGCAATTATTGGCGAAGCAAAGATAATCCCATTACGCAAGAAACGTCACAGGAGGGAAAAACAAAACATAGACAAACACCTACCCCCAACCTCCAACCCCTGAAACACAGAAGAACAAAAAACAAAAAACATAAACAAACATGAAAAGATTCAAATAAAAATGTTTTTTCCCTCTCACTAAATACTATAACAATGTGTCATGTAAGTGCTAAAGCATTGCATTCTGTCCCCTATAATTTAATGGTTTATTTGAACCATAATGGAGGCTAATATGGATGCACACACACACACACACAAACACACACACAAACTCACACACACACACATATATATATATCATATACATCAAAGAATTCACCGATTCTATCAAACATATACATTTATCAACCAAAATGTACGTGAATATACTATTGATCCATGTTTTTAAGTCGTCTGATATATGTGTATATATATATATATATATATATATATATATATATATATATATATATATGAATATGTAAAGTGAATAAAATATCAAAAAGAAAGATTATGACAGAAAATTGAAAGCATATACTTAAGAATACATACAATTTTGTGCTCTCAGGTACACTCACAGGTACACACAATTTTATATATATATATATATATATATATATATATATATATATATATATATATATATATATATATATATATATATGGTGTATGTGTGATTGTATCAACTTCCTAAAAAGATCACCCTGGGGAAATCAGTGTTCCCAAATTCAATGGATTTCCAGAGTCACAATGTCCGAATTAAATTATTGTGCATGGATTGCGCATGATGTCTGCAAACAAACAACGGCGTCAACTCATGGCGACGGCTTGCAGCCAGGATTCTGCAACTTTCAGACTAAAAATCTCAAGGATTATAAATCAAATGCTGAACTTTGCATATTCATTGTCTTCAGCAAAGTGAATGAAATTACTTTTTGCTTCTACACTTTTCCACATAATATATATATCCTTGCATAGTGCTGTGGCCAAATTGCATGTAATGTACCGATTCTTGTATGATCACTAAAGTTGAGTGATGTCAAGCCTGGTCAGCACCTAGATGGGTGACTGCCTGGGAATACCAGGTGTTGTTAGTAGGGTGGGATCACATTGAGAACCATCAGTGAAGATGCCATTAATCAGCAGTTTGACTCAAAAGTTTGTAATCTGTCGGTTGTTCTTACCAGATTTCTAGCTTAATTTTGATCTTGTTTAGGTGGATCTTTGTAATGGCTCAAAAGGAAACTGCTGGGTCTTTCATTGGTGCCAAGTTTATTGTTGAAGACCTGTCAGGGAAGTCTGGTGTCACACATATGCCACACCTAGACTGTCCATATGACCTGGTGTTTGATGATGGTAGCTTTGATACAGTTTGCTAGAGATTTCTCAGGGATTGCATGGTTGGTGATGTAGTCCTTCTGTTTAATGTTTATGATTAATTGAAGCTTTTGCTGATTCAAGTTCTCTAGTATCTTCATATCTTGATAGTACAATGTCCATGTTTTGCATCTGTAAGGTTGAAACAATGACACCTTGATATAGCATGAGTTTGGTTTGTTGTTTTAGGCTGAGAATGTAATGTGATTGTCTTCCAAAGCACAAATCCTGTTCTCCACATCCTTCTCATTGAGAGGAATTTTCCAAGGTAGGTAAATCTTCCGTTCAAGATGATGATGTTGAATTCTTCAAGGGTTGTTCATGACTAGGTTGAGCGAGCACTTTGGTTTCCTTGGTGTTGAGAGTTGGCTAGATTCAGAACAATCCTAAACAACTCTCCTCATATGTGTATTCATTTAAATACATTTGTGAAAAAATCACTCAAACATTTGGAATTTATGGCACAAATTTGAAGGGTATTATCAGATAGCTGTCCCTCAAGTTCAAAGGAGCAGGAGAAAAATATGATGGTAGACTCAGAGAGTTACAGTTTTATTCACAAGGTTAGCAGTGGGATAGATTTGAAAAAGGAAATATTTAGAAAAAACCCATTTCTGATGAGAAAAAAAAAACATGATTATATCGTCCATACATAGATGTGATACGTATAGTGTTCCTCTGGAATTACTCCAATAAACAGAGATGTCTTCGGTTCTAAAATAGGTGTGTGAACACGTGGAAAAAGATACTAGTTGTTTGTTGGTGTGCGCACTAATTGAAATAAGCATTTTACTTCTTTGTCTCAGATTTAGATGAGTTATGTGCCACAATATTCAAGCAAAAAGAAACAATTCAGCTGACTATAGTTGAGAACTGTTTTATTTTTACCTCTCAAAGCACGTGGTTGAAAACTCAACATAGAACAATACATGGTTAGAATATTTTTTTTAAGGAGCCATGTTGGTTAAAGGTGAATCGTAGGTTGAGGCTCAAGAATCACCATCTGGATTAATTTTTTTTTAAATTTCATATTTTCTCACTCGCACAAATTAATAACAAGTGCACAGATCTTTCCCTTACCACTTGTAAAAAACCCTCTATTTTCATAAGAAGAAACAAAGCCCCTCGATGCAATACGGGCTGAAAGAATCATCTCCTATTCAGGTTGTGTCTTTTTATTCCATGTAGAACAACTGATTTTGAAATTTAGAATTAAATGATACTTATATGTCTGTCAAAGTAGATAATAAAAAAAATGTTGAATGAAAATCTTGAAAAAAAAATGACTAATCATTTTTTACTCGCTGTAAAAAAAAAATAGATAATTGTAAAAGTTCTTTTTATTTCCAAGATACTGAATAATGTCATGGACAGTAATTTGTAACTCCCACCAATTCCCTAAAATAATTTGTGGTTTTCTTCAAAGAAGGACTGGCCATATGGAGATGTCTTGTAGACTGAAACATGACCTTTGGGAATAATTCCACAGAAGGGCGCTCTTGAAGACATAATTCTGAGTTCATGAGAAAGTTCATTCCTTGCTCAGAAGTGAAACTGTTATTAAAAACAAAAAGGAAAAAGGGAAGAAAAGAAAAAGAAAAGAAATGATAAACTGATAGCCGATACATAAGAAAAAAAAATAACACTTAAAAACAGATTTCACTAATCAAAAATATCTATAGATCAGGTTCGTGCTTGGCATGAAAAATATTTTTTGTCATTTAGAGGAACAATACAAGTATTATATATGAGAGTTGCTTTGGTATATTTATGCTGAACAAAAGTAACTATTTATACAGTTCTCTAACCTATCTATCTAAGTATCTATGTAGGAATGTATACGTATCTTTATATGTGTGCACGTGTGTGTTTTATATATATGGGTGAACTTTGCCCACGTGTGGCATTTAGAGGAACAAAACAAGTATTATGTATATAGGTCTTTTCAGTATATTTATCCTGTAAACAACAATTTACACAGCACTGCAATAGATAAATATATATATATATATATATATATATATATATATATATATATACATTATATATCTTTAGATGTACTAAGTAGTCTTGAGTCTTTTTCTTTTTCCATATTGTCAACTTTTCTACAATATTCTGTTGAATACACATCTTTTCCCCACACACATATATATAAACGTAAGTTTTGTATGTATGTTAGAACTTTAAACAATTGGAGTTTATTTGGATCCGTGAAATTGGGGAAATTAATTCAAATATAGTAGAAATTAAAAATTTCAGGATAATTCTGGCAATTTAGATAGATTCAATTCATGACTTGATTTATCATCTTGCGAGAAAATTCAAAAGGAAATTTCAAAATTGAGAGTTGGCATGAATTAATAGAAAAAATTCAAAAGTAAATCAAAAAGTTTAAAAAAGTGTTTCAAGAAGTCCTTTTTTTATGTGGTATTCACACTTTCCACAACAAACTTTGTGCTGACTTGAAAAGGATGCAGTAATGAACTGGCGTACCAACGGGAAGTCAGTCTGCCCAGTGTGACACAATCAGAGGTGTGACACCATCGGAGGTGTGACACAATCAGAGGTGTGACTCTATGATGTTTTAGCAGGATGAAAATTCAACATTTACCACAACTTTTAGTGTTATTTTTCAATGATTCTAGTCAATCTTTAGCTATTTTCTAAGCATTTTTAACTATTAAAAATGGCTATAAGATGGCTAACTGTCTTTTTAGTATGTTTCCATGTTGAAATGCATAGATGTCTTTTGTAGTCTTAGGAACATATGGTATTGATATTGATATGGATATCAGTGTTGATACTCTTTCATTTTCGATGTAATCTTTCTGATAGAAAGAAAGGATAACTGTTTTGTTCATATGACTGTTATATAAATTAATTATGTTTAAAAAATAGAAGATGATATTTCATGGTTTTAGAGGGGGATCTTGAAAATGTATTGTGAAAACAAGCCTTCATTTTGAATCAATTCGGTTTTTTGTCTTACATGATTCATCCTTTTCCTTTCCTGGTTTTGATTTTGTAAATGCCTACTTTTTACGAAAAAATAAGTTACGACATAGCCAAAGAAGTATTTCTAAAAATTGGTTAAAAGAAGCAAGAAAAATCCTTAGCAGGAGGAAATTTTTTGTACACAAAGTTTGTTGCAGCATTTGAAAGAGTGAAAAATAGATCATTTGCCAATTTTATAAGCATTATTGCAGAAAACATTTTAATTCTATATGTTTCCCTCCAAAATAAAGCCACCTATGCATCATCAACATCAGCAGCAGCATTTGAATGTTTGTCCATTGTTGGATATATAAACACTTCCTTTCTCATGCCAACCCTTTCAAAGAGAATAGTTACATTTGTGGCAAGTTGGCCAACAGGTGACAACAAAAGCCACACAGAATGTAACATATTACCTTACCACACCCTCAACATACATTATCCAACTATATGTAAGTTTGTCACACTCACTATCTTATACACATTGACATCACAATTTACTCTATACAATTATTGGAAGGCTACTGAACTGAATGATTATTTGGAGTTCCTGACTTATTTTTTAGCTTGACTAGTGGTATTAATTTCTTTGAAACAAGTTTTTGTTTATGCAATAAATTGACAGATATATCAGACCTGAAGTCCTATGCATTCAAGGTGCCTGATTGTTTATACTAGAGAGCATTAAAAGATAGATTCCTTCAAATTTTCATCAGCAAAAAATTGTACAGTTGATCTCTAGGCAGATCCCAGTATATTCATTTTACTGTTGTGTTATCAAATTTTTGTGTCTCTGAATCATTTTTGCTTTTAACATTCAGATAGCCACAAACTAGGGACAAATATACTAGGCTGAGTTTCTCATCTATGATCTCACAGAAATAGAAGAAAAAGAACAAAAGAAACCTCAGAGTGTTGTCTTTTTTAGTCTTTGAAAAGTAATCAACTGAAAACAAC
Organism: Thysanoteuthis rhombus; assembly: GCA_963457665.1. Taxonomy (NCBI): domain Eukaryota; kingdom Metazoa; phylum Mollusca; class Cephalopoda; order Oegopsida; family Thysanoteuthidae; genus Thysanoteuthis; species Thysanoteuthis major. The sequence goes on along the minus strand of OY735205.1, from coordinate 3,300,830 downwards.
CATTGGACAATTTGCACACACATTTGTTTCCAAACGGCAGAAATATTTTGAGAATTTGTAGAGAGCTTCAAAAAAGGCAAAGATTAGATAGTAACTTTAAAAGTATATTCAATCAACATTCAGTGTCAAGGAGTAGCTTTGAATCGACCTGGTTGGTTTCTCCAAAAAACGAAATTACATACGATTGATCAGGAGTTGGTCAAAGCTGCATCTGTGAAAATAGCAGAGAATAAGTGTAGTCAGAAAGAAATGCAACCGAAATCTTTAGCTTTGTCAGCAAAAGTTGTAAAAGAGTGAATTTCCATCCACAAGGTTTTCAAATTCAATTCAAGAGGAAATGTTGTTCTGCTTCTCTGTCGAATTGAGATAGTATTGCTGTGTCTGTTGATGGAACTCCAGCAGTGTGGGGTCAGGTCAATGGCTTTCCAGCTTTTGCCAAAGAGAAAAGGGCAAAGAATTAAAGTTATTCATTGTAATATCCATCACCAGGCACTGGTTGTGGAACAGTTGTAACCTGCACTGGAAGTCATCATGAATGATGTTGTCAATATTGTCAATGTTGTTTGTGGTCATGCACTAAACAACCAACTATTTCATGGATTACGTCAGGGTAGAGAGGCCAAATATTCAGACTTAATGACACGGACGTGAGGTGGCTTTCTCATGGAAAGATTTGAATTTTTTCCTTGTTGATCAAAAGCATGACTTTGCAGATTTGTTTGCAAAATCTTCCTGGTTTGTACATATCACATATTTAGCTGACATCTTTGGGTATGCAAATAAAATGAACACAGAATTGCAGAGGACCAATTCTGATTAAATTGTTGATGTTCCCAAAGAGCATGAAGGGTTGGTGGAGGAACTTCTCAAACTTGACTCCAACAATGAAACACCCATTCAATTTCAGAACAAAAGATATCTGTCATATCTTTGGGTATCAAGAGCTGTGATGGTTTTCAAAATTGCACATGAGGAAGCAATAAAATACTGCTTACATTTGCATCAACCTACCTTTGTTTATGAGAATTATCTGCTCATTTGAATACAAAAATAGATTAAAGAAATCAGTCAAGGCTCCAAAGAGAGTATCCGAACCGCTCTCCATCAAAAAGCCGTATTATTGAAGTTATTGTATCAGAAATGAAACAGCAACATTTCTCCAAAACTTAAATTGGTTTTAAAAAAAGTTTTTAGTTTGATTTTTCATTGATTTTTATTATTTTTTTATTAATTTTATTTGTGTATTTGATATCTGTTTTTTATTTTGAGAAGTTTATTCATTATTTGATTGCTTTGTAATATTTGTGCTTTGTTTTTGTAAAATAGACTTTATCTTTAGAAAATGTACTTTCCAGCTTTTATCTAATCTCGGGGGTAAAATCTTGAGTACTCCAAGGGTTCATAAAAGCTGAACTTGTTTGCATAGTTTAAGAAACCGTCAATCAAAACAGTCAACACCAACATAGGTTTCTTCAGTTTTTAAGTTGATCTGGCTTGCTGGCTATGTATGCTTCTCTTGTACAGGCCATACCAATGGAAGTAGAGAGCTGAAAATTTCTACTTTTACTCATTTAAAGAGAAAATTTTTTCTTATGTTTTGAAAATTGACCCTTGAATAGGTTTCCAGTTGAGGTTCATAATGCTAAATTGATCGCTTAGCATTCTCATATTTTTTCACTTCAAATTCAGATATTTTTAATGATTACTACCTAATAAAAGACCAAAAAATCAACTTATTCATCGATCACCCCTCTTTCTAATTTTTTAATAGATCACCTCCAGCATGGTATGCCATCAAAAGACGCTGGTCCCATGACAGTCTCTAATCAATGAATAACCAGACCTGTCCTTCTCTTTTTGACAAACACAATCATTAGACTTACTGAATTACAAACTACACTGTGAAAGTTGATGAAATCTAAGCAACCCAAGTATGAAATATGTATCCTTTTCTCTCAAAATGCTTTGTTAGAAATAAAAACCCTTATATGATATGGGACAAGAAAAAAATGATCTGAGAAGATATCTTTAAGATATCTGAATGTTTTGTTTTTACTTAAACTTTATTCTATGTGGTATTGAAATTAAAAACACTTATTCATTCTTCTGTTGTCACTCATAGTCAGGCCAGTCAGAGCGTTTGGACTTTGGCTTATGTTACTGAGCATAGTGTACAGATTGGTCTCCTCCTAGGGGGATCAAAGGCTCATTACGTTGCATCTAGCTGCTCAAAGCACCAGGTATCCCTGACAGTCACCCATGTAGGTATTGACCAAGCTACATGTTACTTAACGTTGGTGATTGTATGAGAACCAATGTGCCCAATGAGGATCAGCTGTAACTGTTAGAAGCAAAAACACTTATGTAATGTGGGACAAGGAGAAAAATGATCTGAGAAGATATTTTTAAGAATGTATATCGACTATCCAAACCTTACGTTATTACGTTGGCTTTATGCTAATCAGACTTGGTCAAGTGGTAACTAAAACCCGTCCAGCCCTGAGATCACCGACCACAATGGTCAGTATTCTATTAGCTCAACAGGATGTCAATGACGAGTGAAATGTCAGAGACCCTCTTTGGGGAATATACATTACTCTGAGCCATACTTAGGGTCAACACAGCTGACCATGTACATAATGGTTGAACATTGCATTGTATATTGAAAGTGACAAGAACATAAGACGGGGGATTTCAGTCAAGTTCATTTCCATCGAATTAACAATTCTGTCAGACTCGATGGTGACAAAAATTCTAATTATAGGTTGTACTCTTTTACATTTGTACCTCATTGCAGTTTCTGTTTTTTCTCTTAGAGTTTCAAAGATATCTTATGAATATCATATAAGTATAAAAGTTTTTATATTCTTGTATGTCACTGTCAAACCATCTTTTAAACATAGGATATAGCATTAAAAGAAAATCAAACAGGTAAGCTGTTTGAATTGAAAGGAATGACAAGTAAATGATATTGATCTTTCAATGTTTATTCACATCATCTTCAGAAGGTTGTGGGTGAAGTGGAATGAGAAGAGAAATTTCATTTCTTAGTGGTGAAATTTTGATCATCTCCAAATATATTCTTAGATTGATGCTTTTGGTTCAATATGATATATTAGTATAAGCACATTTTAAGGGAATAATTATTATCTACATATATAAATATCAGTGTCACAGAATTGGTAGCAGGAGTCATAGCAGCTAAAGTGTTACTAACTGCTGAGGATATGCGTCTGCGTGTAAATTTAGTGGCAAAAGATCTTTTGTGGGAAGCAGCTAAAGTGTGATTGACTGCTGAAGCATTGTGTCTGTATGTAAATCTAGCAGCTAAAAATCCTATGTTGACTGAATTGAAAAAACAAAAACAAACCATTTCTACCTTTTCTACAGAATAAATTAATATTGAATATGAAATTCCTGAAAATTGCTGAAATTGAATATCAGACTATAAAATGCTTAGCAATTCTTTCACCAAGTAGAAAAATTTTTTCTTTCTAATCAATATTTTGAAAATCAACCTCCCTAAAAGAATTTATATATTTTCCAAAAAGATTTTTAGAAGTAGAGACATTCTAAAATATTAATCTATCCATAATGGGTACCATGTTGGTAAATATTTTATTTATTTTACAATATACATTTGAATATACGGAATATGTAGATATCATAATGAGGAAGATGAAAAGAGAAAACTAATAAAAACTGAATTAGTGAAAATGCATATAAGTAAACAGCATAATAAATATTTATATTGATAAAAGATAGTGATCATTTAACTCACATAATGTCATTGAATTGTAGTCTGCTTCAGGTTAAGTTTTTCTTAAACTAACTCTCCATCAATATGTCAGTTTTGGTGTTTTTTCGTCTAATATTATGTGAGATTTCATTTTTGCCCCTCTGTTAACAGTCAGTAAACCGATAGATCATGTTCTAGTTACATAATGAAGTAACAATTCAGGCTTGAAATCTTTTTCCAAATCTTAGGATTATCTTATTCTATGAATCTAAAACGTGAACCTTTGCAACAGCGTTAGGAGCAAAAGAATTGAACACTCCATATAAGCATGATGTTATCAAGATTGTCCATGGACCTATTTGCAATTATAGTGACTTTATCAAGTAACAATAAGCAAGAAAAATAGAATTTTTAGCAGCTCGATTTCAGCAAATCTCCACAAATACTTCCAACTAAAATCTGATGATGAGTGTTTTGAACTTATTTAACCCTTTTAACACCAACTTATTAAAGAGCTTGATATCTGAATCAAAATGTCCCTGCAGTCATAGAAGCCTCAGGATGCGTATATCCCTGGAGTCTCTAAAAGGTTAACTCAGACACTGATTATTACTTATTATTCATTCATTACTAAAATATTTCATGCCATTTCAAACAGTTAATATGCACTTGGTCACAGTATACAAATGTATAACAATTGCATAATACTGTCACAGTGAATAACAATTGTGTAATTTTGTCTAAATGTATAACAATTGCACAATTCTGTCACAGTGTATAATAATTGTGTAATTTTGTCTCAATGTATAACACTTGTACAATTTTTTCACAGTATATAACCATTGTGCAATTTAGCAACAGCAAATAGATCATAATTTTGCAATATTACAGACATTCATAATTAATTAGAGTTTCAAAGATATCTTATGAATATCATATAAGTATAAAAGTTTTTATATTCTTGTATGTCACTGTCAAACCATCTTTTAAACACAAGATATAGCATTAAAAGAAAATCAAACAGGTAAGTTGTTTGAATTGAAAGGAATGACAAGTAAAAAAAGGTAGAAAAATCGTACTCTCCATAAAATCAATGTTTTTTGCAGTTATTCAAACAACAGCAAATGCAAAAATATATTGAAACTGGTCTGGTTGGTCACCCAGTAGAAACTGTCACATGACTGACATCTTCTGGCAGCATGCTGTGTTGGGGTTGATCAATTAAAAGAACAGGGAAAGTTTTGATGAATATATAAGTTACTTCTCTCACCTTTTGTTGGGCAGTGATCATCGAAAAGTCTGAATTTTCAAGATCAAATGTGAATGCTGCTGGACATGAACTAGTTTAGCATGCATTTACATTGAAAGATTAAAACCTCCATTAAAATCCCTTTTGGTGAAGAAATTTTGAAATGACAAAAACACATTTTTTTTTTTAATAATTTGGAGTAAATGTTCAAATTTTCAGCCATCTAACTCCATTGGTGTGGCCTGTGTATGGGATACATAGCCAGCCAGACTAACTTGAAAACTGAAGAAACTTGTGGACAGTTTTGGTTGACATTTACTAACAAAATTGAACATTGGAAACACAAGTATGAAATCAGAAATTTTTGGACCAAATTCTGTAAATTTCAAAGTAGTCTAATTATATTGAAATCAGAAACTTTTTGAAATATATTGGATACTTTTTGCAGCCACTGTCTATGATATATTGGAAGATATTACAACTAATGTTTTAATGAAACTGGTATGGACCTTTGCTATTGCTATGAGCAAACACATATCAGAGGTGACTTTTAATTCTGACTGGACTCTAGCCAAACATATGTTCTGAGCTTGATTTACATGTTAACTATTGATCCACTCCAGAAATCTGAGCTAAAAATCTGATGTTCAAAATACAAGCCAGATTAACTTATACATCTCAATTTAGAGTAGTTTTTATGAATTTGGAGTACTTCGTAGTGGAATAATTTCAGAATCATTGATTATATATGGAATCATGTGACTAGGAAATTAGAAGAAACTGTCAGAAAAAAACTGCCGCTAAAACTATCAACATAGATTTCTTCAGTTTTTTTAGCTTTTTTTAGTGAGGGTTTAGTTTGCAATGCAAGTTTATGCTAAATTGATCCCTGGATTGTGCTGGGCTGTACTGACACATGCTTCTTGAATTCAGTATTTTTTTTTAGTGAATACTGCTGAATCAACGGCAAGAGGAGTAATCTACTTATTGATCACCACCATTTCCAATCTTTTCAGTTGATCTCCCCCGAATTGGCATGCAGCTAAAAGACATTCATCATGTGAAAGTTTCTATTGAGTGACTAATCAGAAAAGTTTTTACTTCATTTCTATTCATCTTCAAGCTTAAAAAAAAAGAATTGGATCAGAAGAAAATAAATGATTTTATTTTAAAGACAGGAAAAATAGAAAAAGTCTGTTCCAATTTCAATTTCCAAGATGAAGTATTGTATTCTCTAAACTTTTTTTTAGATTCATTTTGTGTCCAGTGATCTACAGGTAGGGTCAGCTCGACACTCCAGGCCAACTAAGCAATTGCTTCTGGATAAAGGAGACGATTTCCCAGTTGAACTAAAAACATGAAAACCCAGTGATGAAAAGAGCAATGTTTAGACACAAACTTTGTTGGAAGTCTTTCACTAAAACAATGTGAAAATTTAGTTCTAATAAGAAGCAACAACATTCTGGTATAGGGTGGAATTTGCATCTCCTTTCCTGCTCCACCCGACCCCGTTCTCTTTCCTCCATAGTCTCACAGGTAAGGTCACTGGCGGAAAAGAGAAGGGTGGAGGATTGGTTTGGGGTTGAGCAGGAGATGGTCGAAGAAAGAGAAGCACATATTGGAGGGCTGGCTTATGGTCGCTGACCTGGGGCACTTGATACCCTGGTGCCAACCCTGACTACAGGGAATTTTCATTGGAACTTTTCTTTCATCAAATGTGGTACGTTGTTTCCAGCTCTTGCCTTTTGTTATTTCTGGCACTCCTTCAAGGGATTTGAACTGGTTACTGCCAAATATTTCTTTCTGATAGTACAACACTGTACTTCCTTAAAGCTAGGAAACTCCAACGCAGCCTAGCCTGAGGAGTGAACCCACAACACAAGAAAATGAGATGAACTTAGCATCAAGAATCCATGTCCTTAACCTCTAGACTTTGCCTTTTGAGATTCATTCAAGATGGATTTTAGAATTCTTTTAGTCTATTCAATGAGTTTTACGGATAATCTAAAAAAAAGAATGATATTCCCAGAATTTTTTGGCTGATCCATTCTACAGCTTTCTTCAGATGTGCTATCCATATGTAAGAAGATGGACTCTATTTGTCATAATGCCAAGTTAAATCATAATGCAAACAGATTTTCTCTGCCTCATTAATGACATTGGTTGTAACATAGGTTGTAGATGTTCTCAATTTTGTTTCCTTCCATTTTTTATTTAATTTCTCTGGAAATGTAAGTGAGTAGGAGTGTAGATGCACACACACACACAGACACTCACACACACGCACACATACACACACACACACACACACATATATGTATATATATATATATATATGTATATACATATGTATATATATGTATGTATATATATATATATATATATATATATATATATATATAAAGATAGATAGATAGATAGATAGATAGATGACAACAAGAAACATTTGGAGGCAGTCATCATTGCCAAAGTGTATGTAAACAAATATTGAAAAGTGAGCCAATATTACTGTCCTATTAATATTTTCTATTTCTTCTTTAGAATTACTACATGTAAGTTGAAAAATAATGTTTTTTTCGTTGAATCTATTTGGACATCATATCAAAATATTCTGATGATATAAATTTGGTAGATTTCCGTTTATTTCTGATGATATTGTAAGGGTTATACAAGAGATTCAAGGATGCCAATAATCCTGAGTAGCACTGTTTTTATATACATATGTATATATATATAATATATGATAATATATATAATATATGATAATATATATATATATATATATATATATATATATATATATATATATATATATATATATATATATGTATATATATATATATATATATATATATATATATATATATATATTTATATATATATATATATATATATATATATATATATATATATATGTATGTATCCAAATGGATAGGTATATGTAGATGTTTATAATCTTTTTTCCTGATTCTCAAGACCAGACAGTGTTTACAAATCTTCTGACAGGTTTGTTATTCTTGCATTCTGCATAAACTCCGACCCATGGCACAGATTCTTTGATATTTGATGGTGTTAGTAGACAATTATAGTTGAAAGTTTTGCATTTTAATCATCCATCAGAGCCAACATTATCTGACATACACAATCTGAAAGCTCACTGGATATGAGGGTAAGCTCTGCCATTAGTTGGATCTAAAATTTTGGCAAAGGGCTTTTCCACCAACTCTCAGATTTATTCGCCAAATTATTCAAAGTGCATGATTTTAAAATTTGTTACCAATGATTCTGAACATAGAGTGTATGCCCCACTAGGGGGGTCATTTGAATATATATTTGGGGGCAATTTTGGATTTTATTGTGTAGAGCAGAAGACAAGAAGAAGAAGAAGAAGAAGAAGAAGAAGAAGAAGAAGAAGAAGAAGAAGAAGAAGAAGAAGAAGAAGCAGCAGCAGCAGCAGCAGCTGCAGCATAATATGTTGATAGTTATATTATTATTGATGGAAGAATATCCTTGATTTGGGGGATGACTGGTGTATAGCTTGGTTATATAAACTCATATAGATCAGCTGATGTTGGTGCAGGTGGTATAATTGTTGAAACCACAGACAACGGAATCGTCGACTCAAGTTCAATCTGTGGCCAAGACTGTTTACATTCACAGTAACAACCTTTGGGAAGGTATGAATCAATGTCTCCAAACCCTAGCTATTGGTAAAATAGAAGGGCAGCTTTGGCTATCAAGATTTGGGAGACAACCAGTCTAGGAGAAGGACAACTCTTAGTTCAAAACTGAAAAACAAAAAAATCACTCCATTATCCCTTCCAAGAACAATCATGGCAGAGAGAGATAGAGAGATGATTGGACGAGAAGTTTGGAAAGGTACTGAAAGAAATCATCAGTTTATTTGGGTAAGAAATATCAATAGCGTTTCATTAGAAGGTAATTTGAAAAGAAATCAAAACGATACATGCTTATGTCATCTTCATCATCTTCATCATCATCAAACATCAAGAGCCCACTGCTGGACAAAAGAGTTTCCCAGTACCTTCCATTTCGACTGTGACCGTGCTGACCTCTGCCAAGTCTCACCCTGGAAGCCTCCCTATCTCATGTCACCATTGCATCTCTGATCTTCTCTCACTGTGTTTGCTATCTTCATCTTTCTGACATGTGTGTGTACTTATTTATATATCTATATTTATGTATGTTGGGTTTTTTATTAAACTCAGCTTAGTCAGCTACAGTTGCAAATGTTGGTCTTTGAGACAAGTCTGTTCATAATCACATTGTAGTGGGTGACCAATTCATTGTTATTTACCAGGTTTCACCAGGTCCCTCAAGTGAGGCATCCACTCGCAAGTAGATTTGCAAGATGGGCTTGCAAGCCATTGTGCTATGGTAAGCACTGATATATATATATATATATATATATATATATATATATACACACACATATATATATATATATTTACATATATATGTATATATATGGACACACACACACACATATATATTTGTATATGTGTGAATATTTGAGGAGTTTACAGGTATATAGTTGAAAAGATGAAGATGAAAAGAAGATATGCATTTATGCTGAAAAGATCAAACATTTGAGATGTTCATCATCATCAGTTCCCTAATGTCGTCATTGAATATAGACCTTTCCCAGGATTAATCACACTTCTCTATCGTGTGTGTTGTGGAGCCAGTACTTTCTTTACCTTATCTTGCTCGTCACTCCATCAAGTACTCTGCCGGTCTCGCTTGCACATGTGATCTCTGGGGATCCATCTCATAGATCATGATGGCCATCGGTTGTCTGCCATTCTTGCGGCATGACCAGCCCATTGCTATTTGAGTTAGTGCATATATATATATATACATGTTTGATTGTCTGTTCATATCTATCTATTTCACCCTATTCTTATCTCTCTGTAATAATGCACATATGCCGATTCATATATGCACACATATATCTGAACATATACTTACATACACACACATGCACACAACCACACATGCACATACACATACGCACGTGAATATTTGCATAACACAGGCATGAAAATACACATATGTGCACAAACACACACATACAAACACATATGCACATGACTGCATATGCACACAACCATATATGTATATATCTACATATGAACATATTGATACATGTATTCACATATTTGATCAAATGCATATGCACACCCATGCACACAACCAAATAAGTATAAACATGTATATGTACATACATACATACATACATACACACACATATTCACATGTCCACACATCTTTCTTGAATCTCTTTTCTCTTTGATTTTCTTCTTCCCTCTCTCTCTTTCTCTCTGGTATATCTATTTCTCCCTCTTCTCTCTTACTTCTTCTTCCTTCCCTTCTTGAGCAGGTTGAATCTTAATCCTCAATAAAAGACTGGAATCTACCTTCTCTTCAACTGACACGTTTACCCAAGTGTGAGCAACTTTATCAAACAAGTGAAACATTTAGGGGATCATTTTCAATTAAAATGAACCAAGATTTATTATATTGTCTACAACTGACACCTTGAAACCTTTCAATTTGAAACCCTCAGTTGGACTCTTCTTAATTCCAGTTGAACAAAGTTCGGTTTGACTGCATTTTCACTTGAAGTTATTCAGACGACCATTAAACACCAAACAGAGGTGTAGCTGGGGGGAGGTTTGTAAATATTAGTTCACCTTATATATTTCTACTGATATCATACAATACCAAGGATATATTATTGCATACATAGATATGATAGTACATTTATCTCTTTATTGTAATTTTTCTTTTTCAATCAAATCTCACTAAATGATGGAGGAGGCCCCTCAACGAGCCCCTCCCCCATCTCTTTAATTTCACTGGAGTGGGACTCTAAATTTCAGTTGAACATATTCTGGTTTGTTGTTCTCATTTGAAGCTATCTATGTGACCATAAAACATCAAACGGGAGAATTTGCAGGAGATTTAGCGGAAGATTTAGGTGAATTTGGGGGCCTAAGGAATCCCTTTCAACATTTCTTTAGATTTATCTGTAGAAATTCTGTTGGTGAACTACTGTTTATAAAGCTATTGGGGTAACTTTCTCAGGGGAGGCATTTTTAAACATCCCTCTGCTCCTTCAGCTATAAGTCTGATAATGGCTGAAATGAGGAACAATGTTTTTGCCTAATGTCTCAGATTCTACTTCTGAATAACCAGTTGGTTACACATGGAATGTTATTTTCTAAAAAGTAGGATGAAGGATGATATAAACAACAAAAAACAGTTAACATTTACTCCAGTAATAACCCACTTGTAGAGATACCTTTTTTCCTGAGCAATTCACACTGTAATTGTGTTTTACTCTGAATGCTTTGTTGATGTTATTAACAACTTGAGCAGCATTATGTTCTAATTTGAAATTGTATTTGAAGATTAGTCTAACTTCTAGAGTTGATACCATTGCTGTTAAGGGATAAAGAAAACTCCTAAAATCAATGCCGGATTAACTGTAAAGCAAAAGTAACATATGCCATAGGCTGCACATTTGTAAGAGCCTTGTGCTCAATATCAATATGTATCCAGTGATTTAACACAAGCTTTATTACTATTGTATTACACTGACTTCAACTTTTATGAACCTTAAGAAATCTCAGCCAATTATCAAATTTAATTTGGTTTATTATTTTAACTTGGTAATTAATAGGAGATTGGGTATCTAAGAGATACATGTAGAACACATAAATACAAAGGTATTTGAAACTGGAGTCATGGCCTCTGCACAATGAATGGGAACAAAGTAATACTATTAATAAATTGTCAGAAATATTTGTCATATCATCTAGAATATTATGTATTATAGAATTCTATTATTTTGCAAGTGCAAAATGTATGTTTTTTCAAAATCATGTGTTTTTCCATAATTTGAGGCCCTTTTTTAAAATATGCTATAGGATTTGCACTTGCTTCATCCAGCCCTGCAAATTAATTTTCAATTATGGGTACCTTTTTTGATTTTGGCGAACTTTCTAAAAGTACATATATAAATATTTTATGTATATATGTATATATATATATATATATATATATGCACACACACAAATATATTCAGAAGGAGGAAAAAAAATATACATACATATATATATATATATATATATATATATATATATATATATATATATATATATAGAGAGAGAGGGAGTGAGAAATATATATACATCCACCATCCATATATGCTTTGTTTGGGGCAATCAATTGAAAAATTTTAAAAAATGGCGGATCAATCAATAACTTATTTCTTTCACTTTTTGTTGGGCTGTGATCATTAAGAGGAAGTCGGAATTTTCCTTAAACCAAACCACCACAAATTTGGGACAACTTTAGCAGAATCTTACATTTACAAACTTACAAACCTATTTTAGAAGGAAATTTAGAAAAAAAAATACAAAAAAAAACATTTCCCCATCTCTTTCAAATATCAAGTTTGTATTATGAATGGCAATGGCCCGGAGAAGTTTCGATAGTTAGATACATAGATACATTTAAACGTAACACATGAATAACACATAGATACTTATAAATAAACTCATAAATTACTTTATAAATCAAGCAACAGTGATTAAATCGGTCTGCTGTTGGTAGCGCTGATTAATATAATCGGCCCTACATTTTAACCTACAATAAATGTTGCTGGATTGACCAATATGAATAGGAATTATTCGTTTTCACTTGAGTTACATGAAGTAAAAGCCCGAATTTTTTTCATTTCCACTTTTCTGGGGAGAAGTAATCAAATCTGTTGCAGTAGAATTCCATAATATATCACACATAAGATATATTAACAAATATAACATCCAATTATTGTATTTATTTAGGCTCATATTTGCTATTAGTTTTACATATGTATATAAAGGCAATATATACATACATACATACACATACATATGTATTTATGTATACATATATATATATGTGTACATATTTATATATATATATGTGCATATATATACATGTATATATGTATATACGTATATATATATATGTATATATATATATATATATATATTGATTATATATATATATATATATGCAGGCTTGTAAATATATCAGATTTTATGCTTTCTAAAAATGTACTTACATATACATTTTACTATAAATATATATGGGTGTGTGTGTGCATGTATATGATAATGGTCATTAACTAGGGAATACAAAATTGGTAAACCAAATTCAAATTCTATGGTGGCTTATAGCTTCTTCACACTTTTGAAAAACATGAATTTACACCTTCTGTCCTGTCCCACAGATATTTTGGCTCATGTCTCATCACTGGCATGCCATGTTGCTTGATAGAGAGTAAATTGGGTGAGTAAGTTCTAAGGCAAATGACCATCCCATACCATCCTCACCTGATCAGACAGTCATAACAAAATACCATTACTCTTATAGTCAAATTTGGTTTGATCCAGACGATCTATAGATTTACTGGAGGGAAGAAATTTATAGGTCATGGTTGTGACTCTGATGATTTGTAGTGTATCACTATACAAAAATATGTGTCTATGTTTATGGATGTGAGATTTATATTGTCTAAATATCAAATTACATGTACTTACCACAATCACATATATATACATATATACAAACACGTATATATATATGTATATTTGAGATATATGTTTGTATACGTGGATGTATATACATAGTGGGTCGTGCATATCATTCGTGCTCTGAAGTATATTAGAAACAGTCGATGAAAACTGTCACCAGAAACTATCAACATAGGTTTCTCCAGTTTTGAAGTCAGTCTGGCAGGTTGGCTGACTCTTTATGTAAAAGTCACACATACGGTCCACACCATTGCAGCAAGAAGCCTGAAAATTTCAACATATATCTCTGATTATGCTTTTTTTGTTTTTTTAAAACTTACCCTCCAAATTAGGTTTTTAGAGCAGGTTCCTATTTATCATGTGACATTGTGCTGAATTGGTCCCTTAGTTTGCGTCTGGCAACAATTTCTAATTCAATTTTCAAATTGATCAGTCCCAATGTGATGATTTCTATTGAGTGGCTAACCAGACTTTTATATGCATATATATATATATATAGAGAGAGAGAGAGAGAGAGAGAAAGAGAGAGAAAGAGAGAGAGAAAGAGAAAAGTTTGTATATATATATATATATATATATATATATACAGAAATATTCATCTATGTATCTATTCATATCTCTCTATATATATAAATATATATATGTATTTACATACTATGCACACACACATACATACAATGTTCATTTATATATGTATATAGCCATGAGTACATATATATACATAAATAGAGATAGATATATGAGTGTGTGTGTGTATATATATATATATATATATGCACTCCTATACACATATACATGTAAATATATATATTCACATCTATACTTAATGTACATTCTTGACATGTTTTATTTCCTTTTCTTGAGTATATCAGAATCTTTGATCAAATTAATCTTATTGATGAGTCCACAGCTAATCAGTTGTGAGCTATATGAATGTTTTTAAGGCAACACATTAGTTTTTTTTCAATTCTTTCTTTTGCCTTTGCTGTTCCGTTGTTGTCAGAAAAATATGACAGAATATATTAATTTGGTTATTTGTGAGACTATTTGGCTAGCCGCGTTACAAAGGAGGCGCGTCTTTTTGGCAGGGCCCCAACAAGGTATTTACCCCCATTCTGGGTCAGTTTATTTGGCCTTCAGTGGGAGTATTGGGTAGTTGATTTTTTATGAGGGATTTTTCAAGTGTTTATTTTTTGGTGAATAATTTTTATCTTTCTTTTTTTCGTAAATGTACATGGACTTATAGACATACAGATATATCTGTTATGTGCAAATGGATGAATGTGTATATGTGCGACTGTATTGTATGTTTATAACTATAGCTACATACATAATATATGTACATATACACGTATGTATATACCAGCCAAGATACATATATATACATATCTATATCTTTATATATGTATATATATGTATATATGAATCAATCAATACAAAAAAATTATAGACTGAGAAATACATTTTCTAGATATGCAAATTCATTAGTAATTTTCGACAAATCCATACATACACAGTATATATATATATATATATATATATATATATATATATATGCTAGCCGTGTTACAAATATCTATATAATGTATATGTATGCATGTACATATGGATCTGTGAAAACTTACTAATTAATGCATATATCTACAAAATGTATATATATGTATATATATATATATATATGTATATATATATATATATATATATATATATATATATATATATATATGTGCATGCATACACACATACATGTGTATGAATAAACTTCCACATATGTATTATATATCTGTATATGAATAATAGTTTCTGTATCTTGTTTTTTGATAGATACTCCCCATCTTTTTTGATTGCACTTTTTATTTCCTTTTTCAATCTTTCCATCTTTTTTCTTGTCTTGCAATTCAATTTTTAGTTCATTTGTCCTTTTTTTTCCCGTTTTCTTCACCCACCACTGGTCACTCACTAACTGAAGCTTTTTCTTCTTCCTGAATGTCGATTAAAAAATGTACGTATGGTGGTCTCTGAGAACCTTTGCAAACAGGCAAGGAAAAGGACCAGGAGAGAAGAATTCAGGAACTTGGCCATAACACTACAAGACATCACCTGGCTTTTTCCTATTGTTTTATGGGGAGCTTATCCCTTTTAGTAGAAGCAAATACAATCATTTTTACTGCTTCTTATTACAGTATTGTACTCTATTGTTGTATATATATTTGATATAAAATTGTTTGTCTTTTTATGATTTGTTCTTTTATCCTAAACTGCTATATCTATAGTGTATTGTGTTTAGTGTACATGTATATACCCGCACACATATCATATATATTCAGCACTGATTATAAAAATAGTTAATATGCTGTCTAGTATGGGGTGCTTAGATTTCTGGCCTTGGCCTACTCTCAGCTTTGCATGAGTGTGATTATGATGATCAGCAAAAAGAGAGATAGAGGAAATGATTTTACGAGAATGGTTTTGGTGTTATTGGTAATGGTTTACCAATAGTTGGTTATTGATGTCTGATTTCTGGCATTGATAATATAAATAATGGTAGGTTTGTTCATTATGACAATGCTTTCTTAGACCAGTGATAATATGGGTGAAGGGATTAAAGAGTAAGTATAGCCCATGATAGAGAAGTGTGGCAAATCCTGGGGAAGGTCTATGTCCAACGACAAACGTTAAAAGACTGATGATGATGATGATGATGATGATGATGATGATGATGATAGTGTTGTTGGGTGATGTAGTAAGGTCGTTGGTCAAAGTGCTTTTGATTATGATAGCAATATTCTTCTTGTTTTTGCTGTTAGCATTGGTTATGGTTTTGGTAGTGATAGTCTTAACTCTATAGTTAATCTTTCACATTACACTCAAAGTGTCAAGAAGAGGCAGTTATATCACTTCTGTCCATCCCCGTCAGATCTCCTTTATTTTGCTTGAGCCATCTACCACAATCCACTTCCTGTTTGCCAGGCCCATTGAAGGGAAATTGGTCTACTTTTCCCAAATTAGGAGGCGTTGGGAAGGGGGCATACTTTGCCAAGCTGATCCATGACATATGGGAGGGGGCTAAGAGATGGATGCATGTCTTCCCAAGGGCATTAGTGTGAAGTGAGTAGAAACAGAATCAGCTGGAGTTTGAACTCGGCTCACCAATCCCATTCACCATGTCCTGAACCACTCGATCACCTACACTTCCCGTTAAATTTGATGGTCAGTCTTAATGGCAATGGTAGCACCAGTCTCAACAATCAAGGAAGGGGTAGTGGCAGTAGGGATGGGGTGGCTAGGAAATATTTGAGTGCCGAAAAAAAACAAACTTGGAATTGTTCCAAAATACTATATGCCTGTCTCATTTCAGTTTTGATATGATTAAAGCTAGATTCGATAGAGTTTCAGACCTGATATACCAAGGTTCAGAAAGTCAGACGTGAGAAGGCCTACATGTGTGGCCATATATATAAATCAGAGATTTTTGCTATGTGTAGAAAAAACGGTGCGTGTCTATAAAATCTTGTATTAGAGGTGCAAGTAGCAAAATGGTTAACAGCCCGTTCTATGGAATTGGTGAGCTTAGTCTAAGCACAAGCTGAAGCTGTTTACGTTCACTTCATACAAATGCCCTCGGGAAAGGCATGAATTCATTACTTTCCCACCAATAATAGGTAAAATAGCAGGGCAGACTGGGATCTCTAACCTAACTAGTCTTGGAGAATTACAACTGTAAATTCAAAAGTAGGAATGGCAGTCCCTAACACACTCTGACATTATATTCAGCCTTGTTCTGGTGCCAAGATAATGGCCTTTGCATTTCCTTTTGCAAACATTAGTTTATAATGTACTTGATTAATCTAATAGCAAAGCAATATTCTTTGGTCGGATTCTAATCATAACCTACTTGCTATAAAAAGTTTGTACCATTTGAATACGGTAATTTCACCAAAAGTTTTTATACCAAAGCCCACGTGCTTACTAGCATTTTATTTTTGTGAAAGATTCTCCAACTGAAAGAGATTTAAGACAATTGAAATCATTCTTTTTGTTATTTATCTTCTTCTCATAACATTTCATCTGATAGCCTTCTCCTGGTGTACTATCTGTTTGGAAAAAGATGGTCTCTTTTCCCCTTGGATGGAACTCAAATTCAGTCAGCTGACTATTTTCCGTGCTGGTAACCATTTTGCCACTTGGCACCTCCCATACAAAATGAACTTAACCAAAAATGTTATTTTAAACAGGGCAATACCAGGTGGTCTTGCAAGTTACTGATATTATTTATCCAGTTTTTGATGACAGAAAACAAAATTCCTTTGCTCTATGAATATTGATGTTTGCAATACTTCACTTCCTGCAGACGAATCTTCCCATAGCATAACAGGACTCTTTGGTTCCGGGGCTGGACATTAGCAGGTTTCGGAGCACTCATTGGTGGCAAATGTCCAGTTGGGCAATAAAGTTTAACGCGCATCTCGTTTCCTGGACCTTATCCATTCCGGTGAGAAATCCATGGGTGGTGCTAAAATGTCTGATGATGGGCATCTTAGTTCCTGCAGAAGCTGAGCAGCCTGAGCTCGGAAGTCATATTTGTGATGCCTGACATTCAATGGCCAATGGTCAGTAGGCGGGCCCAGACTCACAAAGACTAACCATCCCAGCTGGTAACTACATTGCAGACACTTTTTTTGTTCTTTGTTCAGGATTGTTATTTCCTCAAAAACTTTTTCTTTGCACTATTGTTCATACTAGGCAAAATTGTTTGAAAGAAGTTCTTGTAACTTCATATATCGGCACAAAGTTAGACATTGATAAATACTTGTGATGCTGACCATTACTACTGTATTGAGTTTGATCCTCACTGGGTGCCATATCCGTGGGGCCTTGTGTCAAACTAAGCTGTATATACACAGTTTATACACCGCATATATAATTTAAATACTGAAACAGTATATACTCGATATTTACTAAGTTTAGCTTTGTTTGACACAAGACCAGATTAATTTGAATTATGTCATGTCTTGACACAAAGATAGTTATACATATATACATGCACACGTATATACGTACACACACGCAAACATATGTAGATATATGTGATGAAGATAACTTTCGAAGATGCTGATCAGACTAACTCATATATTAAGCAAAATGGATAAAGATAACTTTTGAAAAATATTTCTATAGTAAATAAACATTCAGTTAACAAATAAGCCATAGTTTATTTGTTAATATTCCAATGTTTATTCAAATCATCATCAGAATATAATGGATGGAAATGATTTTATCTGTTTGGTTTTTGAAGTTATATTATTCTTGTAAGTCTGAAAATTGTCTGGTGGACCAGACTTTACGATGAACTAACGCAAATTTGGTAGAGCTACAATGATAATAGTCTAACAATTTTGTTGCAAAACAAATGATTAGCTGGTCTTAAGAGGTCATTCAGGATATTTTCTGTACAACCAAAATGCTTATATATGTATATATATATATATATATATATATATATATATATATATATATATATATATATATATATATATATAGAGAGAGAGAGAGAGAGAGAGAGAGAGAGAGGAATAGAGAAAAAGAGTGATTGTGTGCTTGTGTATGAATCTCTCTACATCTATATATGTATATAAATATTTGTGTGTATGTTTATACAAGTATGTATATATATATAAATATATGTATATATATATATAAATATATATATATATATATATATATATATATATGGGGGGTGTATGTGTTTAAAGAAAGAAATGGAAGCAAGAGAGAGAGAGAGAGAGAGAGAGAGAGAGAGAGAGCTATAATCAAATTCCTGAAGGAACTAATATTTCTTGGTCTGAACATGAATTAAATTTGGGGGAAATCAGAAAATGGAGTTTTGTATAGAAACAGGAAATAAATAGAAAGATTTTCTTTATAAAAACACGAAACATATGAAGGCATTATCTCAGTGATCTACAATGGTGCTTCTTATACTAGTGAATGATTCTTCACCCAAGGGTGAACGAAATTATTTTTAGGGTGAATGAAACTAGAGGGGGTGAATGAAGAGTGAATGAAACTAGAGGGGGGAAATGACTTAATTTACTCAGATATTTATATTTTCTGAATACTTGAAGCCATTTTTCATCCAAAGAAATGAAATTCACTCCAGTGAGATCTGATAATGCTTTGGAGAAGGAAATTGAACCTTCATTTGCAAGATTTGTTGCTTGTCAAGAACAGCTCCATCCAAATCATTACTGATAAAACAAGCCTGAAAGTCTGACCATAGATGTGATTAGTCTTATCTTACGTGAAGATCTTGCACCATATTTCCAACTTTATTTCCAAGTTTACATTCGAATCAAAAAACATCTTAAAACTTCCAGATTCTCCAGATCTATATTTAAAATCTTGGAGATATATAATATATTCTTAATAAATTAAATATGTCTTTGAACTTCAACATTTATTCTATTAAAATATTGCTTGAGTTATTAAAAATATTTCTCATTTCATTCATATGAATTGAATGTAAATATTGCTTATTTTATTAAAAATCATTTAAATAGCAATTTCTGACTTCTGGACTTGACCAACATCTTGGTAATTATGGAAAACATCTAAATTGGCAACACTGAAAAAGAGACATATTGTGGTATGTCAGCCCGTCAGTCAGTGTCAGCAATCAGTGCTAGAAATTCTAGTGCATCTAAAAACATACATGTAATTTAGATGTATATTGCTGGGGATTTTTTATGGTAAACTTTTGCAATAATGAAACATTGTTTCTAAGATTCTTATCTAAGAATATTGTTCACTCATTTTTCTTAGATGTTGAGTAACTATGATTTCTCGTTGTTGACTTCATAGTCACTTCAAGATTTCTTTACATAATTTCAAGACGTTCAAAAACTTGCATAAGATAAATACTTAGGGAACAAGTTGATTTATATCATTTGCTCATGATATAGAATGAATTATGTATGAAATAACTCAATGGATAAACAATGATCAAAACAGAAGGAAATTTGGTTGAAGGTGAATGAAATTTTGTAATAAAGACTTTTGAGGCTGATTGACACTGAGATCGTTTAAGGATCACTGATCTATAAACTTACGTGATAATTCAGTGGGGGGGTTAATGAAAGTAATTAAGAACCATCAAGCAAAGCTTCAACTTAGGTACAGTTTTTGAGTGATCTTGCCTTGCCGGCTGACTGGCTAGCTAACTGGCTGGTTATATGTTCATGTATTCATAAGTATGTATCCATATGTTATGTGTACAGGCCACATCATTGGAACTAGAGAAATTGAAAAATCGTTCATTTACTAAATGTCAAGAAGAAATGTTTTAATTTTTTGTTTTTTGAAAAATTCACCCAAAAATAAATCTCAGGGTTGGGGGTCGGATGAATTTACAAAGTAAGTTTATGCTAGTGTTCATGCTTGAAAATTTGGATTTTTTTTTCAGTGATAAACCCAACAAAAGGTGAGAGAATTAACTTATTCAATGATCACCCAGTTTTCCCAATTTTTTAATTAATCAGCCAAGCCCCAATATGATATGCCGCAAAAAGATGTTGATCACATTACAATTTCTAATGAGTGACTCACCAGAACAATTTTCCTTCTTTTTGCTTTTGAGAGTAAATTGAAGAAAAAAAAAATTATGAATGAAATTTATTGACAAGAGGAGAATGAAATAGGAAAGACTGAAGAATAGATTGAAAGAAAGTGAAAAAGGCTGTAAAGAAAGAAATTAAAGAAAGAATTAAGAATATTAAAAATATAATGGAAAAGGAAATTTTACGGAATGGAAAAATAAAGATTGAGGGGAAAAGTCAGGAAGGCTGTAAAGAAAGAAATCAATGAAGGAATGAAGAATAAAAAAAATGAATGAAAAAAAAAGAGAATTTCGATGGATAAAAGTGAAGAAATTGAAGAGAAACAAAGGAAAATAAAAGGAACTTTAAGGAAATGAAAAATAGAGAAGAAGAAGGAAATCAGAAGGGAATTCAACTGAAGAAAATGAAGAAAAATGAAAGGTAATTCTGTGAATAAAATAAGAAACAAGAAAAATCATAAATAAATAAAAGCAAAAGAAGATGAAATAAAAATTACTTATATAATGATGTGTGTATGTGTGGTTTCTGAAAATATCATCTCATATATCCATGAATTTTGATGGGTAACAACTAGTAGAGAAAAAATAATTTAGAGCTGACAAGAAAAAAAACGCCTTAAAACAGACAGAAAAAATTGGTGGATGATAATTTCCAGACTAAAAAAAAAATGGTTAAGAAAATGAACTTGCATCATATACATTATATTTACTGCGTATATTTTCAGAATTTTTCATGCTCGTTTGTAAATGATTTGCTTTAAGCTGTTTTCTATTGGTCTTCAGGGTGACATAACTGCACATGAATACCTACCGAAAGATACATGGCGGTAGTGTAAGTATAATCATTAAATTATCTACCAGAAAACAAAAGAAAATGGAATGATTTTTTAGTTCGTTCTGCTTTTTTTGTTCCTTCTTTTACCTGTGCCATTTAATGTGCAAATAGTGAATTCAATTATCTTAGCCGAAAACAAACACCTATGGTTCAAATCAATTTTTAAAAAATAGAGGATAAAAAAAGAAAAGAAAATCTTACCAGCAAAAAAATGGAGTTGACTTGAGGGAGAAACATGATCAGGAAATGTAACATGTTTAAGATCAGAAATCATTTCACTGCTTTTTTACTTTCTTTATGTCTTTGGTGGTGAACTTTGGATAGGGGAAAGGAGTTTCCTTCTCTCATCATCATTGGTGAATATTCCCGCCAAAGGCTGACATGCACTGCAGTATGCTATTAAGAAAGCAATTTCAAGAAAATTTGTAAACGTGGGTCTGAGTTACTTTCGTTGAGGTATTGCCATTTTTTAAGCCGTAAAATGAGGTTCAGCAAAAAAAAAAAAGATTTTTTCCTCTCACCAGACATTTTGCGGCCATCTCTTTCATAAAAGCCAACATTGGTAGGCAAAACAATGCTACAATTAATTATCATATACTTCTTCCTTGTATATATTTTTTCAATTATGTATACATTTATTTGATCATGCACACAAATATATATAAATGTATGTTTATGTACACATATCCATTGCTCATATATTCATATTTATCTATCTATCGATCTATCTATCTATCTATCTATCTATCTATCTATCTATCTATATATATATATATATATATATATATATATATGATATTTACACATACCAAATCACTGTAGCTACATAAAGGGCCTTTTCAACTGGCCAAGTCAGCTACAGATTCGCCCGTTTGAGTGTCTGTCTGTGAGTCGCTCCAGTTTTGAAAATTTGCATAAATATACCACTTGGCACTTTCTGGAAATGTTTTTTGATTTTTCGAAAAATTGTGTTTTAGAGCCTTGTTGGTCATTTTGGTTGAAAAATACCCAAATCTTGTGCTGGTATTTTTTTTAGATAATGTTTTTGTTATTTATTTCTGGTACATGTGCGGGTTATGATGACTCACTTATGTTTATATATAGATTTATAAGTATATATTGATGCAACTTTGATCAAGAATGATAGACAAGGAATTTAAGAAAAGTTACTTTTTAGTTAACTTCAGATATATAAGAAGAGGATGTATTTTTGGATCAAGTGTTGCTGATTTATATATATATCTATTTGAGCATATACACACATATTATTCATGAAGATTTCTGCGCAAGACAAAAACACACCCACAAATTTGCACATGAAAATCTGAAAAAAATAAATAAATAAACTAAAGAGTTGAAATGATTTATTGAGATACAAAAATCAAATTTCTATTTTGAGTTAAATTTTTTTTTCAAAACTAATTTAAATCTAATCATATCTGCTATATGTTTGCCGGACTATCATGGCCTTGATGATGATGATGATTCTCCTAGACTGGATGCATTCCAAGGCTAAAGAGTCCAGTCTACCCTAGTATTTTATCCATCTTTCTCTATATATGTATGAAAAGAAAATATTCTTCCAAATAACCAGTGAAAAAAAAAAAGAATATTTTACCAAAAGAATGTTTCCAAATCAACAATCACATGACCCAGAGAGAGACAATTTCCTGGAGGATATCCAGAAATGGCCGCCTTGGATGGTGGGTCAGCCAGTTGAATGGTTGGTGGAATGGATGGTGGATTCACAGACATTAGTCTGGTGTATATGAGGGTACAAACTTCACAGGGATTGTCTGATCCTGATTGGACTTGGCTAGCTTAGTTTGTACTAGACAAGACTAGATCAGCAGTTTCAGTTGGTATGGAAGGTCATGGAGAAGGGTTTGTACTATTGATGATATTCTGGCTGATATGGGAGTTGGGGATGATAGGTGGTTGGGGTATTGGGGTTTAGAGTGATAAGGGTTGGGTATGGATAGTAGTTTATGTGGAAGAAGAATTTGTTCGACAAACATATAGATATTTCATGGATCTATTCTGTCTGCTTTTCTTTTAGTCAAGTGTTTATAGCTTTTCAGTTCTTTCATTCTCCTTTTACACTTTTCCTTCCTTCCTTTCTTTTTCCTTTAGATTTTCTTGTTTGTTTCTTGCCTTCTTTCCCACTTTTTGCTCTTTTCTGCACTCTGCTGTATCTTGTTTTTCTTTTTCTTTCTTTCTCCTTTTTGGTTTTTTTTTTCCATCCTTTTGTGCTTCTTATTTCTTTATCACTATTTGCTCTTTTACTTCTCTCCATTGTATCTCTTGTTTTTTTCTTTTTTTTTCTCTTAAATTTTTTCTTCATTCTTGTGTTCTTTTTATTTCTTTTTCTTTCTTTCTTTCTCACATTTTGTTCTTGTTTTTCTCTTTCTATTGCATCCCTCCTTTTTTTTTTCATCCTTCTGCCCCCCCTTATTTCTTATCAACTCTTTTTCAAAGGAATGTACTATAATGCAAATGTTTCCTTTTTTTTTATTTCGGTGGGTGGTACAGAGCAGCTTAATAGTTACTGGCAGGAAAAAAACAAAATTGGAGAACTGAGTTCAAGTTTTTGGTTCAAACTGTTAATATTCACTTTGTGAGGAAGGCATGAATCAATTTTTCCTCCAAACTGTGAGGGAAATAGCAGTTTGAGTCCTTTAGTCCTATAAGGTGGTTCATATAAAAAAAAGATACCCTAACAGAAGAACAAAACCAGATATAGAGCCCTAAAAGGCAGATTGGTGGTGAACCTCATTTCTGACAACTCTTACAACCAAAAAAGCCTCCAGTTGTGACTCTTCATCATACCACGTGAAAAATGATTTAGACGCCAAGAGAGAGGGATTGTCCTTGTGCAAAGACCATCCCAAGCTTGATACAGCACATTTATGCACAGGTTGCTATCCAAATCTAAACACTGCCAAAGACATTATAAGAAAAATGGTCAACCAACTTTTGATGCAGGTTTTAGTATATGGCCTTGTCTTGAATCTTACCTTCTTTTCTCTCTTTCTCTTCTTTTGATTCTGTCTTAGGGACAATAACAAACGAGGGGGGTTGCAGGGGGTCCTAGTCCCAAAACTTTTTGCTCATTAAAAAAAAAGGAAATGAGTATAAAACAAAAAAAATTAATCTATGAATGAACCATTCTGAAATTATTAGCCATTCTTACATCTAAATGACTTCAAAATTGCTGAATTTCCAATTTACCCAATGTTTCTTTGAATCTCACAATTGTTCAACATATTGTTTTAGATGTATCAATGGATTGTGGCTCTTTGTAATGAACTAAATGATCAGATTACAGATATTGCATACCCGTAACAAACAGGAGAGGGGGCAAAATGCTGCACCCTAAACATCCTTCAGATAAAAACATTACCTCTTGCCCCACCCCCCAATAATTTTCCCCTGCTCTGAGCCTACTCTTTATTCTTATTCTATTTTTTCTTCAAGTCCATGCCCTGACACAGTTATTAGCTGAATTTTTATCTGAAATGTTTTCCTGAATGATGTTTGATTCATGTGATTAATGGAGAAGCGTCGAATTGAGTGCACTGACAAAGGAGGCCATTATGTTGAAAAATAAATATTTGTTGTGTACAATAAATGCTGAAGATCATAAATAAATCGTATTTTTTCTTTTTTATCAGCCATTATGTTTTTTCTTTGTCGAAAAATCATTAAAACAAATTTTTTTTTGGAATTATTAGACAAAAAGAAAACACAGCAACCAGATTTCCCCTCACCATGGCAACTGTTTAACACCCAGGATTCTTGAGTCCAGTCCCAACACAACCCCTCTGATGAGGTTGTCTGGCAATCCACCCCTCACAAGGTGACCTACAGCTACTTTGGCTGCTCAGTGCCTGTGGCTCGAGCCAAAGAAATTTACCATGGATTCGTCTACAATACTATTGATTTAAAAACAAAGCATTTCCTTTTTTTCCTCTCGTTTCTTCATTGATCCAGTGCTCATAATTTTACCACAAAGTTTCTGGGGGTCAGTCCTGAAAGACGGCTGGAGAAAGACTTGAGAGTGGCATAATACCGACCAATCAAAGAGCTGGAAACAAACGTTATGCAAATGACATGAATTGGCTATTTTCCCCTGTCCACCAATCATGTAAATCTGATAAAAATATCTTCAGGTGAATTACAGAAACTTTATTCTTTTTTTTTTTCTTTCTCGTCTTTTGTTTGTCAGACAGGGTTTTGTGCTTTCTAATAATAAAAAAAAATCCTGAAAGATGAAGAATTATGGATTTTGGTACAGAAAATAAGGCAGCAATTATTTTTCCTTTAATTCTGCCAAGTTGTTGATGAAGAATTCAAGCTCGAGACTCATAAGAAAGTGGAGAGTTAGAAAATAAGAATCATTAGTTCAAAGATACGTCCACTGCCCATGGTAGGAGTAGCAGTAGGAAGAGGAAAAGGACGAGGAGGAGGAATAAGTGCAAGTAGTCTTTCTTTGAGTCAATTGATTCTCATACTTGTAAAATATTGCAACATGGAAATATTCTGCAAGTATTATTTTGAATAAAAATCATAAAAGGCCATTTTTGAAGTTTTTGGACCATTTTTGCCTTTTTTAAAATACAGAAATGCAGACCTCTGACATAATAATATGACATCATTAGCAGCTAGTTATACTTTTCAAAGACATAACATCTCTTCCATCCTTCCTATTTCCGTTGTTTAACAAAACTGAAACCAACCGACAATCTAATGGAGATGTGTGGACAAATATAAAAAAAACTAAAATCGAAAATATCAATATATTATACTAGTTAATCCCTGTTCCTATAAAAGCCTTTTGAAAGGTGAAATGGCATAAAGTGGATGAACAATTACCATTAATTCATGTGGTAAAATTTTTTTGAGTGTTCCAAGATCCCAAAGATGTGGAAGATTGTACATAAAGCTGTAACATTGGAGCTTGTTGTGGTTAGCAGTACAGGAAACTGAGTTATAGAGGTGAGAGGAAGGGGGTATGCTCTGTCTCTATATTGACTCATTGCAAAACAAAAGCTGGACACTATTTTCACCTTTAATCAAAAAACGCAAAAATATATAAAGAGAGGAAAAATATAAGAATTCAGAAGGCAAATATATGACAAAATTATTAAAAAATCTAATACAAAGAAAAGCATAGTTTTCTAGATAAAGTCTTAATTAATAAAAATAAGTTTGTGAATTTATTAGCAATATGAATGAAAATATGAGTAACACTTGGAAAATATTTTTCTGGAATCCCTAACATTCTCTTGCAGAACAGTAGGGCTCCATGGAACCCCATTTGAGGAAGGTTGATTCGAGATGTCCCACTGACACAAGAGATTTAACTTAGTTGTCTGCGCTTGCAGTAAAACTGAATGGAAAGCCATGTTCTTAATCATGAAGGTGCCTTGAAAGGAGAAAAAATTTAATTAAAAAGTGGCAACAGTTGGGTATAGATCTCATATATATGTTTCTCTATTAGAAACAGTCAACCAAAACTGTCAACAAAACTGTCTACGTAGGTTTCTTCATTTATTAAGTTGGTTTGGCCGATTGGCTATGTATGCATATATGTATGTATGTATTACATGTACAAGCCGTACCAATGGAGGTAGAGCGCTGAAAAATTAAACATTTATTATGTCTAGAAAAAAAGTTTCTCTTCTCTTTGAAAATCCATCCTCTAAGTAGTTTTTTTGTGGAAGTTCAATTTGCCATGTAAGTTTATGCTAATTTCACGCTTGTTTTTTGAAAATTAAGAGTTTTCAGTGATCACTGCCCGACAAAATGGGAGAGAAGTAAATTATTCATCAATCACCCTTTATACAATTGTTTTAATCTATCACCAACACAACATGCTGCCAAAAGACGTATGATGGTTTCTATTGAAAGACCAACAAGACCCATCTTTCTTATTTGTAAGATTCAAATTTCTCCCTCTCTTCAACTCAATTTCTTTTTTTTCCTTTTCGTTCCCTCTGTCTTTCTTTTTACTTTGCCTCCATATTAAGAACATATGACTTTTTTTGTTTTTAATGAACTCCAAAAAAAAGTCACAGTATTTGTTCTTTGGGGAGGGGACAACTCCAAAACCTTCTGATGAATTGGGGGTAGAAATGTGAAGTAAAAAAGTCCGGTAAGAATCTTGTTTCATTTTCCAATGCACATGTTCCAATAAGCCACAATTTAAGATTACTACTCTCTTTTTTCCCATCTTTATGCGAGCCCTGACCTCAAACTCTACTTCTACATACTAATTTCTCTTTCTTCTGCCCTGTTTTTCAAATGTTTTTTCATCCTTTGACCAAATATTGCTGCCAACCTTTAATTTAAGATTGGGTCTGTATTGGCAGGGTTCTCTAAGCTTTTTTGCACTGCAGAGGGGTTTAATATTGACAATATTCTTGCAGATTGGTTGACGGTGTAAGTGTGTATGTATGGGGTGTGTGTGGGGATAATCATGACCGGAATATAGGTGATAAATAAACTGTTAGTCACTTATGAGTTGCTGATATGCTCAATTTCAATTCTAAAAGGATTTACTAATGAATTTGATATCAAGACCCAAGGAAATGAATTTGTTTCATTTTACAAAAAAATATTGCCAAATCATATAATTTCCTTGTGTTCTAGAAGCACATGCTTTGTGGCCTGGTATGGCCCAGTGTTGGGAACCACTCAGTATTGAAAAGGTCCTTTTAATGTATTTGGTCACAATTGTATCTTGATCCATCATTTATTTTCAATCTTTTGTTTCTCAGTTCCTGTTGATAGGTGTTGCTGTGTGCTTGAGAGAGTGATAAGAGAAAAGAAAAAGTGGGAGAAAAAGAAATAAAAGAGAGTCATAGAAAAGAGAGGGAGGGAGGGAGATCAAAATAGAAAAGAAAGTGACAATAAGAATAAATAAAATAAATTTGGAAAGATTTTTTTTAAAAATAGTATAATAGAACAGAAAAAAAAGACAGAATGGAACAAAAAAAGATTAGAAAAATAAAGGAATGTCAGAATATGAAAAAAGTCATTATTACCAGACGTCAATGAATTTTCAATTCACTTATTACTGATCTTTTCACAGATGTATTTTGTGTTTATTTCTTCCAACTTTCCAATTTACAGTTGCCCTGGACTTGTAAGAGCCCAGCACAAGATCATATCAGTAAACAAGTGAAACCTTGAGAAATAGAAAGGTAGAAAAATGCATACACACACACACACACACACACTTACACACATGCACATCCACCCTTTAGATATCCGATGCAACTAGATAAAATTGTCCATTTTATTAAAAACGATTCAAGCAAAATTTATCTTGAGTCTTTTCATACAGTGTTTATCGTTGCATGGGCACCAATAGGTTAACCTTTTGATCCATCTGTTGATCTTTGTTCTTGCTATATGCCCTGCCAATCACTATTTTTTTGGTCAATTACTTGTACAGTATCCTTAACCTTGTCATCTCTTGATCACCTTTTTCAATTGCTAAAAGTTCCTAATGCCCTCTGTGCTATTCTGATTTGGATCTTTAGTGGTTTTGTAAATTCCCAAGCTGTACATTTCAAATGCCGATTTTCAAGGATAGGAGCTTGCTTCAATAAGGAGATTGTAATTGCATAATCATTATTCTCTTCTATTTGGCAATATGCTGCACCCCCACCAACACACTGAAACGCACATATTCAAACACACACATACACACACCTATACACGTCCAATATAACTAGATTTTAGATTGATTGTAAGAATTTGGAACTGAAGGGTCTGACTTTGTTCAATATTTAAACCTATTTACGAGAGAAAACCTTACAAAATTAAACTTATTGAAACAAAAAATGATTCTACTTTTGCTCAAAATGAACCTTTTCTATGTGACATGGAAATAAAAAAAGGGAGATTTCATTTTTTAATTCCATATTTGAAAGGCATATTAAAAAATGTATTCAATATACTTTTTTATTTCTGAATATTTGATTAGGTCATAAAATAGATCTCTAAATTACAATTTCATATTAAGAAATTTCCTCCCAGTTACGCTTGATATTAACCAGAATATTAATTTACCATCATTCATTTTTGCTAACAAGAAAAAAATGCTGATTTTAGGGCAGGTGAGCTCATTGTATATTTGGCACTATACAACCTTCCTTCCTTCGTTTCACCTCCATTAGGTCTTGTATCTCATGAAGACACATACTATTTTAGGACATAGTGTGTATATGCATGTCTTGTGTATTAGAACTATCGAAGTATTCCCAACTTTTCAAAAGTTTGCTGTACACTTTTGTGAAAAGTTGGTGAAAGATGAAAATAGCATTCAACATTTGTTTTGTGACAAGCTATTACTATTATAGAGGCAGTGTGTACCTACTTCCTCTCTCGCCCACACTCTAATCTCCTGTAGCTTTTGCTATCACAACTTCTTATGACTCAGTATAACATACCAATTTTTGGGACCGGGATGCTCAAAATTTTTTCCAAGGTAAGTTGATACTAAATCCTATGCTATTTCGCTTTATGTAAGGTTTTTATAGGAACATTCAACTTTTGGATAGCCGGGAAACCTGTATCTATAAGGTGGAACCATAATGGGGTGGGCTTGATGATAAGTTCTGATAAAAATGATCATAATTCTGTTTGTCTGATGTCAAGAGAACATTTTTCTGCTTGAAGGCCACTGCATAATCTTGTTATTCTTGCTATACAAACATATACGGATGTGTGAGTGCTGTAGACATTGACAGTGCAGACAATGGAATCAGTGAGATTAGTTCAATGTTTGGTCAAGGCTGTTTATGTTCGCTTTGCACTAATGTCCTTGGGGAAGGCATAAATCCATCTCTTCTCCACCCAGTTATGGATCAAATAGCAGGGCAGAAATGAGTTCTCTAGCCTTAGGACATCCTTCTGGCAGTACCTGCAGTCAAGTTGATGCCAAACATATCTCCCCTTTACTTTCTTTTGGACTACATCAGCTACGCCGAGAGGGGTCTTCTGTCGACTGGGTATCCTAGGATCTCAGTACACTTCAAGTAGGCTTGTACCTTTGAGAGGTCACCAGTGTTGTTCCATTCAGTCAAGACATTAAGAGGCCTTCACAAACACGTATCAATGGATGTTCTCATTTGACATAATGTTGGAAAAATAAGGCTCAGGTTTACTACTAAGTCAGTAAATCACAAGAAATTTGTAAAGCATATTTCACCTTTGTTTATTGCTTGATAAAATCTAAAGGAAAGAAATTATGACATTCTCACCCTAAAAAACCTTTCAGAGTATTTTTTTTTCCCTAGGTTATTGTATTTGTTTATAACAGTTTTTGCACTTATGTATCTTTTTTCCTATTTCTTCTCCTTTTTACTATTTCCTTCATTCCAACTTTCCTTCCTTTCTTC
Organism: Thysanoteuthis rhombus; assembly: GCA_963457665.1. Lineage (NCBI taxonomy): Eukaryota > Metazoa > Mollusca > Cephalopoda > Oegopsida > Thysanoteuthidae > Thysanoteuthis > Thysanoteuthis major. The sequence continues at coordinate 3,269,367 of OY735205.1, read as the reverse complement.
TTCCCTTCATTCATTTATTGGTTCATTCTCTCATTCCTTCCTATTCTTCTTTCTCTTATCATTTACTCTTTTTTCACCTTTTATTTAGACTTTATTTTGTTTTACTGAAATATGCTTATTTATTCTTTTTTATTCCTTCCTCTGTTTCCTCTCCTTTTTTCTTTCTTTCTTTCTTTCTTTCTTTCTTTCTTTCTTTCTTTCTTTCTTTCTTTCTTTCTTTCTAACTCACTTTCCATTTTCCTCTTCTTTTCCTTTCTTACTTCATTTTCTTCACTCATTTAGTTAAAATCCTTCATCTTCATTTCCTCTTTTACTTTTTAAAAGATATTTTTCTATTTTCCTTTCTTTCCATTTTTTTTCTTTCTTTATTTTTTTCTAGTTTTCATCATTAATCTATTTACTTACTCAATGAAGCCAATTACTTTGGATTCTTTCTCTTTCTTTCTAGCAGTCGGTCTACCTCTCTATTCAACAAATCATCCTATCCTTCCTTTTTTAAAAGTCCTTCTGTTCTCATTCCATTTTCTTTCTTATTCTTCCTTCTTGAATCATTCATTTTCTATCTTTTTCTTTTAACTCAATATTCTCCAAGTACCTGGCAACCTTCTTAGCCAAACCTTAATGCACATTAAAATATAGTATTATCTCATTTATCTATCTATATTCTAATTTTAGAGAAATAAATGTACAGGAATAAAAGATTCATTACAATAATCAGGTTAGAGAAAACAGTTGCACAACAGAAAGTATTTAACTGTCAGATATTCCTGAAAAATCTGACTCCACATCAGGGAATTTTCGTTTTTGGATTCTTTTTACTCCAATTGATATATGTGTTTTTCTATATTTCGATTTGTAATTGGAAAATCCTACTGTCTCTAGCACTTGGCACCCTGGGTGACTGGCTGTTTTGCCAGCACCTAGGGCTGGCTCTGTTCTGTCCATCCTCAGTATTTCCTCTGTCTGTCAGACTGTCTTTTAGTTCGTATTTTTGGATGGAGTTTTTTTAGTAACAGGAGAGTGAGATTTTTAGGGGAAAAGGTGGGTGGAGAAATGAAGTTGCATAGACAAAGAAGGCGAGTCTTTCCTTGTGGTTTTTGGAGAGAAAGGATGAAGGAAGATCGGAGAGTGGGGAGGAGATGGTTTAGTGGAATGACAAAGAATATGAATGAGAGGCTAAGTTGATAAATGATTTGGTCAAGGGACGGATATCCATCAGATGTCAATGGGTGGGTGTCAGTCTGTGAGGATTTTGGAGGGAATGACCAGGTGCAAAGATAAAATAAGGAGAGGAACAGAGTGAGGGAAGGTCATAAGAGAAAAAGTAATGAAAGAAGGAAGAAGTGAAGAATTTATGAGGAAAGAAAAGAGAAGAAAGAAGAAGAAAATGGCAGGAAAATAAAATGAAGCAAGCGGCTATATTTCCATTCCCTGTCACTGCCTGCCGTTGTCTGCCACTCCCTGATGCATGCTGATGAACTATTTTAATGCGAAAATTATCCCTGCCGCTCCCTAATACAACCAGTTCTCAAACGTATATAATACATATGGCAGGAAATGGCAAGGAGTTTATTTATGTTTGAGAATTAGTATAATTAAGAAGTTGCAGGGAATGGCAGGGATAAGATGTATCACCCTCAAGCAAGAGAGGCAAGAAAAAGTGATGAAAATTCCAGGTATTTAAGTGTGTAGAAATTATGGAATCTGGGAGAATAAAAGATGAAATGGAAAGTGAAGAAATAGGAGAAAAAAGGTAAGAAAAGAAGGAAATGAAGGATAAAGAAAAAAAAAAGGAAAGAAAAAAAGAATGGAGGATAAAAAAAAAAAGAAGGAAAAGAAAAGAATTAACATAATCAGACAAAAAGAAAGGTTAAGAAAGTAAGAAAGAAGCTCGTAATTGTGAAGAAGAAGCTGAAAAAGGAGAAAAAAGAGAGAAAGAGAAAATGGTGAAGGGAATGAAGGAAGAGAGAGAATGCAGAAGAAGGTTGAAAAAGTAACAAAACTTATTGGAACTGTATAAGTAAGAGAAGAAAGAGGAAGAATTGGAAAATGCCATTGAGAAGAAAAACAAATGAAAAGTATCATAGGAAAAATGAAAAATAATATGATCAGAATTTTTTTAAAAGTCAAAAAGAAGATGGAAGGAAGAAGAAAAAGGAGAGAAAAACTTTTTATTTATCTATTTATTTTCATGCCTCGGTGGGCATCTCCAATTCATAAACAATATTTACTGGTCAAGTTTTAAACAAATATAATGCCACGAGTGAAAAGACGTAGAAACTAAAAAGCACTCAGAGAGGGCATACCTCCGCTTATGTCATTCTCACTAAAAACTGAGAGGAAATCAGTTCCGTTCATATTTAGATGTAATGCTGGACAGGTAAATGTAAAATATTCTTGGATCTACCCAAAATTATTGCCAATTTTTCCTTAACTAACTGCAAACAATTGCAAAAACAATGTCATTGAAATTCATTGAGAACTTTTAGGGATATTGTTGGGACAGACAGACAGACTAAGAAGTGTGAATGCAAATACCTCTTTCAACTTAGTTGGCAAAGGTAAAAAGAAGGAGGATGGGCTGGAGAGGGGAGAGATTTGAGGAGAGAAGAATGAGAAAGATGTGTAGGTGAGAAAAAAAGATGAGAGAAGGATGGAGAATAAAAACAATAAAAAAAGAAACGATTAAGAGAAATGAATAATGGATGAAAGAGAGAAAGAAAAAGGAAAAAAAGAAAATCTTGCAAACAGGTGGTGAAAAGTCATATGAGAAACAAATTGTGAAGGAAAAACAAAAGAGAAAATGGAAAACTTTTGGGTGTGAAAGTTACAGAATGGAAAAAGGAAAATTTATTGAATGGCCAGAGGAAAGAAATAGGCCCCCCAACCCCTCCCCAACCCCCCCAAAACAAAGGGAAAGGAAGAAGATGAAAATATGTTGTAGAGAAAGAAAGGCAATAATGTCAAAAAAAGGATTACCAAAAACAAATAGATGAAATATTGGAGCTAAAAAGGAATTTGAAGAAGAAGGAGAAAAAGAAGTAAAAGTCAAGGTGATATTTCACAAATTTTTTTTTTGTGGGTAGAAAGACTCATTGCTCATTCAAGGCTCAAACTGAGTCCAGATGGAGTTATGGCATTCTCCTTGAACTGACAATGGGTTATTTACAGAGATAAGACTAAGACAAAACAGCATTGTCTAGTGGTAGTAAAGAGAATGAAAAAAATTGCAGAAGACATTTGAGTCAGCCATCTTGGAGAAAAAAGTGGACAGTGTAAAGCAGGTCTATTTGATGAGTGGAGGTGAAATTCTGACCAGGCATATCCAGCATACAAAAAAAGGATACATGTACTGTTAGCTTTGTTGTTGTTGTTGAAGGGTTTGGGGGCTTAGAAAACTAGCAAGCCCCCCCCCCTGCATGGGCAAAGCAAAACTGAATAAGTTTTTAAAAAGTATATCTACACAAAGAAATTCTATAAATTGAAATAATCTCTTGTAATGATGACTTTATCTAAAAAACAAAAATTCATCATTTCGTTTTTCATCTAAAAAAAGTAAGATGTACTCCATCTTATTTTTTATAAATTGTTTATTCATTGATACATTTCTCTGATGGATTTTTTTTGCTTTACTCCTTAGTTAATTCTAGTGTTTAAATCTATGTCTCAAATATAAGTGAAAAATACTGGATCCCATATTACTCCTTTGTTTTTGATGTTTAAATTTGTCTTCTTTTTTCAGTACTTATTAGGCTTTTTGTTTAAGTCCATGAATCATTCCAACGAAGAGAAGAAAGTGCATTTGGGATTCTAACTTGAAGAAAACAAATTAGGGAATGCAATAAAAAGACTAATCTTTTTCCAAAGTTTAAATTTCCACGTGTTATTGGGCATTGTTAGCTTCATAATTACATGAATGAATGGGAAGTATCACTGTTACAAATGAGAATTTACAGTAAGAAAAGAAATTTGTTTACATAAGTTAATCATAAGTCAAGTTGACTTGAAGTACATTTTGTCAAGTTCTGTCAGGATGAACAAGTTAACTGGGCATAATATTCAAAACAAACAATTTTCTGAGTTTCTGTGATTAAATATCTTCATTATTCCATGTACTATTTAGTCAATTTGTCTTTGACTTTGTTTTTTTAGTACATCATTTCATCTTTTACGATGTATTATCTTTCATTAAGCGATTGCTTTGTCCAGTGGTCTTTATAAGTTGCTTCATATTTTAAAGATTTTCTTCCTTCTTCACATTTTTTCAACAGAATTCTGAAGACTGGATCTTATCTACAACTTGAGAGGGTCAATGTATGTATAAGTCCATTGAAAGATGGAGACAATATGGAAGAATTAAAAATAATCCATCTCATGGATTAAACATTTGGAAAAGATATAAAATTCATTTTCAGGCTGACATGTTTTCTGTAACTTTTATGAATAAAATGTTCAGTGCCTTTTTTTAAAATAAATCCTATAAAATGACCCTCATTAAATATTCAGCTCCAGAAAAATCTCTCAAAAGTTTGAAAGGTATGTAACTTCAAGATGGCGAGTCTGAAATGCTTTGATCTTTGTCATATGGTAGTTTTAATAACTGGTATATATTTTCTTCTTTTTTCTCCTGCTGCAGCTGCACACAATCAACTCTTTGAAACCGTACAACTTTGCATCAGGTGCAGAGGTAACTTACACTGAATAAAGACGCAATGCAACATATGGCAGTAATAAAGAATAAGGGAACAGGTCTGGTTAGTCACTCAATAGAAACCGTCACACGATGCACATCTTTTGACATCATACTGTGTTGGGGGTAATCGATCAAAAATTAGAAATAGGGTTAATAAATGAACGAGTAACTTCTCTTGGATTTTGTTGGGTACCATCACTAAAAAAGTCTGAATTTTTCAACAAATAAACATGAATACGGTTGGACAAATGAATTTTACATGAAGTTACTTCACAATATGATTTCATCGCTAAAAACCTATTAAGGGGGAGGACTTTTAAAAAACAAATAATATTTCTCTTCTCAAAATAAAGAGTGAATGTTTAGATTTTCAGCCCTCTAGCTCCTTTGATGCAGCCTGTACGCATGATACACACGTACATATCTGCATAGCTATGTTGACAGTTTTGGTGACGGTGTTGTTTAATGGTTTCTAGTGGTATGAATGTGTATTTGTACAAAGAATTATGAACATGATATTTTTCATGCATCACAGTGCATGCAAAGGACAACCAGATGCAAAACTTGAAAGAATGCATCACGTTACTAATCAGGGAGGTGCACATTGACGTAGAGGTTACCAGTTTAGCAATGGGGATCGGTAAACTAGGTTTCAGCTTAACTAAGGCTACTTATGTCTTTGTCATAAATACACCTTTTTCCCCCCAGCTATGGCAGAGCAGTTAGAACCCTTTAGCTCTGTAAGGCAGTCCATCTTAGGCACAGATCTAGCAGCTCTAAAATGTAAAACCTACTTGCCACTAAAAACGCAATGTGGCGCAATACTCCGCAAGGAATCGACAGGAATAAATATAAAACTCATTATTAATCAATGTTGATGGGAGTTTGAGAGAGAAAGAAGTGGGGAAGGGTAGTCTTTTCTGTTTGAAACTACAGCCTTGCATTTCAAATATCACACACATTTCCGACCGAATAAGATCTCAGTGAAATCGTAAATATCGGTGAAAAGGATTTGGTCTAATCACTAACAAATCCAGGTCTACACAGTAAAAAATCATTAATGAACCCAATGGATCATGAAAATACACGTGAGATCCATTAACCAAGTTTTTCATGCCTTTCTCTTGGACTAAATCTTGGAATATTGATTTTTTTGAAATTTTCTACTTGTATTCGAGATGTCGTAAGAAGGCATTATTCTATTTGTACATTTTTATTCTCATTTATTTTGTTTCAGGAGTTTATTAAAATCATCTTTTGTCTTGCTAAGCCCAACAAAGTTTCAACTGAACCCGATACATTTAGGAACAAGTTCTTTACTCAGTCCGTTGCCAGCTCTTCATGATGCTGAAAGAGAGGTTTGACTTAACCAGTTTGAATTCAAAGTTTTAGGTTTTCTGGACAAGTTTCTGACTAAAGTTGGAGAGCCCAGCCTGTCCTGCAAGTTACCTGTAACAAAGACAAAAAGAGATCGATTCATGCCTTCACTGAAAAGTAAATACAAATTTTCTCAGCCAGAATTTTTGCCAATCCCATTTTCTGTTTTGTTAATTGTTAAGCCAACTGCACATCCATGTATATTGATGAATGTAAAGAAATATTAACAACTTTTGTTAAATGAATTGGTAAGTAAACAGGACTCAAACTGAAAAAATTTTTTCCCTCAGTATGCTTTCACTACAAGCATTATATCATCATTATTATATCTCTAAATATTATAACATCCTTCTCTTTCCAAACTTTTCAAAATAAAACTCTGTGCGTGCTTTTGTCTGCCTTTCTGATTCTTGATTTGTCTTTAGGTAGGTTTTATTATCTGTTCATTCAGCTGCTAGTGTATTTACCACCCAGTCCTGAGATTCGCCTTTTTGTTCTTCAGATTTTTTTTTTTTTTAATCCCTTTCTCTTTCAGTTTATTCGAGCAAAAAAGATTAAAAAAAAAAACATTTAAAAAGAAGTTGAAGAAAATGAAATTGTACAATAATCAAACAGGCCAAGATACAGAACTGCACTGGAAAAGTATTGAGAGTTTGAAAGAGAAGCTACTTGAAAATTGTCTTTCAAGTAAATGAACATATATTTTAAGACCACTAATTGGTTCATAATCATCGTCAAGTTATATCTCGAACAACGGAACAGGGCAAAAGTATTCTTTTCTCTTATTTGCCTCTTTTACCTTTTTCTTTTTTTTTTCCTTTTTCTAGTGCATCACTTATACGTCCGTCTATCTGTCTGTATGTCCGCCAGTCTGTCCATCCGACTTGGATACTTTCCTCTCATTTCAATATTTTATTCTACAGACTTGGTCTTAGTTTCCTTTGTACATCTTTCTTGTGCTTGTTCCTCTTCTTCAGGATACGTGGCCCTTTCAATTGAACAATGGGTGATGGTGAAACTGAAAGTAGAAAATATGGGCGGGCCAGGGCAGGGCAGGGCAGATGTTCAAAGCAAAAATCATAGGTAAAAAGAGAAGACTATATTAAAGTGGGAAAAAAAGAAAAGGGATAAACAAAGCAGTCAAATGAAAAATGGGAAAAGAAAGAAAGAGAGATGGAGAAAGAACATGTGAATGAAAGTGAAACTGAAAGTAGAATATATGGGCAGAGAGAATGGAAGGGGGTTCAAAGCAAAATTGTAGGAAGAGAGAGAACTGTAGGGAAAGAGGAGAGTAAAAGGGGGAATGAGGAGAAAAGAAAGAAGAAACAAATAAACTTAGAGAAAATATGTGAATAGTTTGTTAGAAGGAGTAATAAAAAGAAGATAAACTAAAGAAGGAAGAATATGGAAAGAGATTAAAAGATATGAGAATGAGAGATGGGGAAAGAAGATGTCAAAAAATAAAGAGCCAAAAGAAGAAAAATGGGAAAAGAAAAAGTGAAATAAGAAGAAAAAAGAAAAAGATGAAGGAAAAATCAGAAAGAATTATGTAAGTGAAGAATAAAATAAAGAGAGTGGAAAAGAAGAATATTTCTCTATCTAAAGAAGCAAAATTGAAAAAAGGAGAAATGAATAGAAAACATAAGGAAGAGAGATAGAGGGAGACGGAGAGAGAGAGAGAGAGAGAGAAACATGAATGAAAAAGACAAAATAGTGAGAAAAAAAAATAAAAATCCAAATTGGGATTAAGAAAAGAGAAATGAAAAGAAGAAAGAAGAGAGAAAGAAAAAATGATCATGAAGAAGAAAAGACAAAAAAGATGGAGAAAAGAGTTGAAAGAAAAACTTCATGGGGAAGAAGAAATGTGAGAAAAAAGAAGGTGAAATATAAGCAAATTAGTTTTTAAAAAAAGACATGAAAATGAAAAGAATGGAGAAAATAGAAAAGATGAAAGATATGTGAGGGAGAAAAAAAAGAAATGAAAAATACGGAAAAGAGTCTTTCACTTAAAGGTAACAATTTTGCAGATAAAATATCTCCTACCCACCATTTCAAAAAATGGACATTACCCTTTAAACAAGTTCACTCACTTTCCAATAAAACGTAAGATGAAATTGATAAGACATAAACATTTATTTACACCAGTGCTCTTCAACACTTCTATACTCAGCACCTACTTTTGCAACTTCTATGAGCGTAAATTGCAAAAAAAACTCAAACTAAAAGTTTCATACCCAACATAAAAAAATCAATTGAAATTAATTTTAATTTTACGAGATCCTTGAGTCTGATGCTGGGACACTGAAATAGTTTTTGAAAAATTTTGTAGAAATTCAAATATATCCAAATTTTTTTTCACAGGGATTATTAACTTATATAAAATATTAAAGGAGCAACACACTTCACTGTATGATAATTCTTAGAATTTAATGTAGAAATTAACACAGCCACTTCTGCATTTTTTTCTCCTGATCTGCTTGAAACAACCACTTGAGCTGAAGGATCATGGGAGATGAGAGGAGGATCATGGGTGATGAGAAAGATGGCAGTTTAATTTGAATCTTACAATGAAGAGAAGGAGTGAATGAGAGAATAGTCTTAAAAAATTCAGATAGAAAATGTTCCATCTTTGTTCTTTTTTATCCTTATTTTTGTTTTTCTTGGTTAATCTTTATTTTCTGTGTCCTGTCCCCCCTCTCATTTTATTTTATCATCATCTCTACCTTTAAGTACATTGCTTATCTAACAACCAATTTCTTGATTTTCCTTCCTTCTTTTCAATTTATGCTTTATTCTTTCATGTTAGCTTTAGGGACTTAGGAACCATGTTGATCTTTTTATAGCTTTTAGAATTATCCCTTGAGAAAACCAACTCAAAATCACACAGAGAGTTATGGAAAGATTAATACTAGGCATATATATATATATGTATATATATATATATATATATGTATATATATATATATATATATATATGTGTGTGTATGTAAATTCTTGTAGGCTTTTTTTAGCACTTACTTTTTTCAAGTGTATAGTATTTCTTGTGAAGGGCTGTTATACATTGTGGTTATATTTATTAGAACTGAATTTTAAATATCAGTGGGGGATATGTGCGCATGAAAGAGAATGTGTGTATGAGTGTGCATGTATGTGCATGTGTACAAGTGTGTACCCAAATAGCCAAGGGCACTGATATGTTTTTTTTACCCTCATTTGAAGTAATAAACCGTTTTTCAATTTCACTCACAAATATTTCCCCATATTAAATTTTTAATAATCTACCATTTGTGATATAACATTTTCATTAATAAATATTAAATTGATATTTGTGGCATTACTTTTTACCAAGTTTGCAATATTTAAACCAAATATTTAAATAATTTAAAACTTAATTTTGTAAATAATTCATCTTTTTTTCTTTCAATTTTGATTTCTCATATTGGATATACCTGGAAGGAAAAGTTTTACTGACTTTTTGCAGTTTTTTTCTTGGTTTCCTGTGTTATTTCAAAAATATTTGTTTGTATTTCCCATCAAAGTTAATCTAAACTTAATCCGTCGGATGAAGTTTGTGATTACCTTTTTATTTGAAAAATAATTGTATTAAATATTAAAAATATGATTGGGGGGGTGGAGTGATATGATGGTTGTGGAGGGTGGAAAGCAGATTTGGCGGAGTTAGAATTTCGGATGAGGCTATTTATGTTCACTTTACACTCATGCCTTTGGGAAAGGCATGAACCAGTTCTCCCCCCAGCTATTGGTAAATAACAGGGAGTTGGAGCTCTTTAGAGCTGTATGGTTGTCCATCTAAAAGAATATTACACTGACAGAAAAAATCTACAGCTTGGCAGTTTGGAGTACTCAAATTCTGTATGTATATATATATATATATATATATATATATATATATATATATATATATATATATATATATATATATATATATATATATATATATATTTACATATATATATATAGATACATATATATATATATATATATATACACATATATATATATATATATATACATATATATATATGTAAATATATATATATATATTTATATATATATATATATATATATATATATACATATACACACACATATTCAACACATGTTTGTGTCAATGCATGCAGGTATAAGATTCTGCAAGTATTCATGCAATCAAAATAAAAAGTTTCATGCAGTGAATACATGAATACAATCAAAGATATCCCGAAGTGAAAAAAGACAAAATTGTGCACTTAAATTGCTTCAAGACAAAAAAGAATTGATTTGATTCAAGCAGTTAAATAATTTTCCATAAAAATTATGGTATCTAATAATGTCTGATTAAAGAACAAATCTTCACTTTCCAATCGACATTGTTCGCTCACTACCGGAAGTGAATCAGTCCAAGCAAAAACTTAGTTCCCAAGTTGTCAATTCTCTTACCATACTGAACATTTATAACTAGATACCAGTGTATCTTTTTATATTGTGTATGTGTGTGTGTGTGTGTATGTAAGTTTGTATGCCTACACACATTGAAGTGTTAAATGATACAATGATAGAAGATATATTAGAGGCTATATAGGCATATTCCTTGCTTTTTCAAAGTCTGTTCTATGTCATTTTTTGCTTTTACCAAAGAAAAGTGAAAATCAAGTACAGAGGTCAGCATTTGTTTTGCACTGAGCAATTATAGAGGCAGCATGTACACCTTATTTTCCAGTCTCCATTGCCCAAGTCTCCCATACCTTCCATCGTTCATCATCTGGTGACATAGTCTAACATACCATCATCAACATTTTGTAGGTCTTTTGGGAATGTTCAGAAAATTTTCCCCCGTGAATTAATGGTACCTGCTTCATCAGTTACATTGTGTTGGCTCACAGAAGTTTTCTCCATTTGTAAGAACGCTCTACTTTTGGACAGCAAGCAAAAACTAAGTCACCTCATATATATATATATATTTGTGTATATACATATATATACATATATATATATATATATATATATATATATATATATATATATATATATATATATATATATATATATATATATATATATATATTAATAGATAGATATGTATAAGGATATAAAATCCTCAATATATACTCTATACATGTTTCTTAGTTCAACAATTCTTAATGAGTGATGAGAGTTATTTTGCAATAAACAAATGATGTTAATAATTTTGATATATATACATGGAAGTATGTAGATGAATATATTATATATACATGCACACATAGTACTACACATTTTTTTGCTTCTGGAACAGCTTTGTACTTCTGTATGTACTTTGAAATATATATGTATATATATATTGAAAGCTGGATCAATGAGTCTGTAGCCTGACACATACTTATTAGCTGAAGTTTTATCAGAAGCCTTCATTGTACAGAGTTCAATTGATAAGGTTAATATTCGTCTCTGAATTATGAGTATGGACAAGGACGGAGACTATGATGAAAAATAAATATTTGTTATGTATTATAATTGCTTCTCTTTCCTCATCATTAGGTTGTATACTTACTCTATCCATCTATCAATTGATCTATATATAAATATATATATATATATATGTATATATATATATATATATATATATATATATATATATATATATGTATATATGTATATATATATATATATATATATATATATATATACATATATATATACATATATATATGTTGTATATGTACATAAATATATAGGAATATGAGTTGATGTATGAGTCTGAGATTGTGTATGTGTGTGTATGCATGTTTGTGCATTGATGTTGATGCATAAAATTCAT
>OY735205.1:3220000-3250000 GCA_963457665.1 Thysanoteuthis rhombus | reverse complement strand
TACCCGAACATGTTTATGTTTCTGCCCTGTTTGGGCATAATGTTTAATGTCAAATGTATCAAACGCCTTATGAAATAAACCCATCACACATCGGTTATTGTATCATATCATATCATATTATATTGAATCCCTAATTTGTTTTATATACATATATGGGGCTGAATCACACAAAAGATTTTGAAAACGGTCATCAATCCTTTTCTGCAGAAGAGTAGAACTGAGGAGAAGGCTAAGGATCCAGACTCATCCCAATCTAAAAGGATAGATTCAAGAAGAAAAATAAGCCTTTTGGGTACGTCTGACTATGGTTGACATGTCTATTTGAAACCATCAAACCAAAGCTGTCAACTCCACTGATCACTACCTAACGTAAAACACAACAAGTAACTTATTCACTGATCCCCCTTTTTTTTAATATTTGATTGATCACTCTTGAATATCGCATGCTACAAAAAGACTTTGGTCATACAACAGTTTCAATTGAGTAAGTAACCAGACCCATTGAATTTTTTTTGATTGAGTGATATGCAATATGTAATAAGTAGGACATTTCTAATGATGGTATATACTCACGTATTATTTGAGGTTTCAAGTGGAAATTCAAAAGCATATATTGAGGTTTGACTTATGAATTGGTGAGAATTCAACAAGGTTGGTATCCATGCATTTAGGAAAGGGCTTGAAACAGTGCCACATCAAGATTCTATAGGCCCCTGAGCAACAGGTACTGCAAAGCCTCGAGAAATATTTTGAAAAGGAAAAAAAAGTTGAAGAAAATTGCAACTTCTTTTCACAAGACTAACAACAACTGAATTTCCTTTCGCATCTCTTGATATAGAGAGGTTCATTATTGCACGGTTTGTGATGTGAAATAGGTGGGTGGATGGAGGGGGAAGGGGAACATTTTTGCCTATATCTTTGCCAACTCATCCAGAAAATCACAAATAAAAATAGAATTTTATCAAAAGACTTGCTTAATATGACTAAAGATTTCTCCAATTTGCAATCAATTAACATATAATTACATGGTGTTTTACACATAATTGAATCACCGTAGCCCCACAAATGATCTTCCAAGTGGGCTGCAGATCCTTCTCTCTTTGCTTGTGTGTCTGTGTATGTCCCAAGGATCTGCTAGTAACATTTTTCAGTCTAAAACCTATAGAATTTTGGACCAACCAACAATACAAAGTTTAGATATTTTTTTTTAGATAATATCAAATCTATTTACGAGGATAATTTCAAATATTTCTTAAGCATGTTTAGCTTCTGTGATTCATTTATGCAAGATGCAGATATTTCTTCTATATTGTGATGAAAACAACACATGCCGGTGGTCAGTTATAACGTAGTTGTCTTTCTTGGACATGAACAGCCGCATTATAATGATACACTACAGTACTATATTTACTACAAAAATATATGCAGTATATTAATTGACTCCTTTTACGATAGATGATTTAGAGTACTAATACTCTGAATCGGCATTCCCAAATGAAATTACTTTCCAGTTTTTCTTTGGAGACCCTCCAGCTGGCAAAAGCCCCTAGGCTGCAGTCCCTAAAGCCTATGTTTTAATTTCGCACTGGCTAGAAGGAACTCATAGCTTCGGGTATTTAACGAATGAACTGTTTACAAAAAAACACCAATAAAAATATTTTTCTGAATTGACTAGAATGATGAATATGAAATATTTTACTAAAACTTCCCACATTCAATTGTAAAAAGTCCAAATAGTCAATGAGACAGTAGACACCTCGGGGAACTGAATGTACCATTTTAACAAATTTGCACTTATAATGAGTGGATATTATACAAAGTTTATTAATAATGAGAAACCAAAAGGGACCGACAAAAATTACTTTTTATTGCTCTTTTACAGTCAAATATGACATTTCCCTTTAGGTATTATTATTTCAAGGTTTTACAAATTTAGTTTTCAAAATAATCTACTGAAATCTCTGTGTGCTGTAGCAGCAAACTGATCTCTGATAATAGTCTTGTGAAAATATGGAAATGAATATGCGTGTGTCATTATAAGCACATGGGAACTCTTGGGTTTAGGGATTTGCCTGGAAATTTATATGGTTCCAGCTGATCTACACTGAATTATACTGATTTTCTTCAAATTTTACAGTTTTGGATGAATTTGGAGGGTGATCCCTCCCCTGCGCTCTGGCTCGTATGCCCATGTGTGTCATTAAATATTGCTGTTAGAATGAGTTCTGTTATGAGAATTTACTGGATTTCAACATGCAGTTTATTGGGAAGAGAAATGTTTAGTATGCATTTATAGAGATGGAGAGGAAACATTTTTTCATCATCAGTGATGGAAATGGGTTTTGGGAACTAGGTATAGGGTAAGGCCAAGTTTGGGACCTTGGGTATAGGGTAATGTCTCCATTAGCAGATATTGAACTTACAAAAAACCTGGAGATTGAGATGTAGAATCATGCTATATCTCTGAGTTATCCCATCCCACTTTTCGCCACTGATTATGATCACAAATAATGTTATCGAACAGTTATTGTTATCAAAACACCTAAACACTTTAAAATGAATTAAAAATCCATATTAATTTCATATGAACTTTTGTTATGTAACATTGTTTATAAAAATGAATTTGATAAAAAGTCTGGTTAGTCATTCAATAGAAAACATCATGTGTTTGGGTTGATCAATTGAAATATAGGGAAAAGGGTGATCAATGAATTAGTTACTTTTATTCTCTTTTGATGCATCACCAAGCCAGTCTGCTAGATCCATTTAAAAACTGAAAAAATTTATGCTGACAGTTTTCATTGACAGTTTCTAACATAACAATAAATTTAAATTGTTCCAATAATATATATATATATATATATATATATATATATATACATACATACATATATATATATGTATATATATATATATATATATATATATATATATATATATATATATGTATAAAAAATACTAGTTAATTCAGTTCATTTTAAATACTGCATTCTAAAAGTAAATTTAAAAGTAAAAATAAAAATAATCCACCACTCTTGAGAGATGGTTGAACCAAGGAACACTATCAATCTATCTCTCTCTTAATACATACATACGAAGGAAACCTCTAATAGTGATCACTTTGGCTCAAGGTCCTTTAGATACTAGTATTATTGGTATTATATATATATATATATATATATATATATATATATATATATATATATATATATATATATATATATACATATATATATATATATATATATATACATATATATATATATATATATATGAATGCATAAGTAACAAGATATTAGGCTTGATTTCCGACACTAGAATAATGGCACAATATTTTCTATTTTTTCCTTTATAGAAAAATCTACCTGATGGCACATGAAATAATTCATTTCATAAATGTTATACAGAACCAGACCATTAATCTGGCTTCCAGAAAACCGGAATTACCAGAAAACTAACTATTTTTGTAACTGAGTTTTGAATCTAATAGACTTTGTTGTAGTTCACAGCTTGGTGGCTCTTTGTTTCAATTTTTGTGATATGATTGAATTGTCTTCAGATGAAGATTAGTGAATTAATATTGATTTAACTGACTCTGGATTAATTTGCATACATGAAAAATAATTTCACTCTAAACTTTTTTTCATTTTCTTTTCATTTTGTATTCTCTCTTTAAAGAAGTTTTGGTGGATTAACAGAAATCAAACAGAGTCTACTTCAGAAATGTATTAATTTGTAAATGTTCAATACAATTTTATGACCTACTTTTCATTGTTCATTTTGTAACCTGTGTATATAATGAGCTTTGGACCAGAAATCGGAAAAATCCGTAAATGTGGGTCCCAAACTTGCGTGATAACTGGTACAGCCCTGTACTTCTATATTCTGCAGTATTTATCAGAGTTCATCAATCTTTGTTGAATTTTGAAAACAATCTGATCAGATCTATAATCTTGAAGTTCAATTTTGGTGATGTTTCTTTCAAGTCATTACTAGTATTGTTAGTAGAATATGGAGCGTATTGAGAGGCATTTTCTGATAATTTAGCACTCATCCCTGTTGCAGGGCTACCTGCTATTCAATACAGTAGCAGTTGGCTACTATACGCAGACGGGAGGGTACCATTCAATAACTAAACAACTTGACTTAATTCTATAGTAAGACATATATATATATATATATATATATATATATATATATATATATATATATATATATATATATATATGTATATGTACACCTATTTACATATGTTCTATCCTTGATATCAAGCACTCTTCAGACCATAAAAAAGTTGACAATATATATATATATATATATATATATATATATATACACGCACAAACGCATTTATATATATATATATATATATATTCTAATATTTATATAATTCTCTTTCAGCATTGGCTGAGAGAATAGTATACATATGGTTTAATTTTGTTGAAACAAATATACATACACTTTGGTTAGTTAGTCAATAAGAACCATCACATAACCAACGTCTGTTGGCAGCATACCATGTAAAGGTGTGATCAATTTAGAAAGTTGAGAAAGGGATGATCAATGAATGTGTAACTTCTCTCGCCTTTCGTTGAATCTCTAAAAGGCTCAATTTTTAAAAAAAGAAGTGAGTATGCAGCCTGATTCAAACGTGCATAAAAATATTTTCCATACATTTTTACATTTAGATTTATTCAGAACTTTTCACTGGACTTTTCCCGATTGCAGCATTGTATTGAAATTGCATTGAAAAATAAAGACCATACAACATAATACTTACCTAACTCACATTCATATTAGGATCACACAGTATTTATTCCTCTTTATGATTATGAATTATTTGTCTATTTCATATGAAAAAAGCTGCTAAAAGCAAGGCTCCCAGTGATTTTTCTTTGATAAATTTCATAAATTATACATCTTACAATGTTATGTTATGCAAGTCAGTTATTTCCCGATTGCTGTTAATCTATTATGTTCATTGTTTCTTCATAAAGAATTTTATCCTATTGCTATCTTTTAAATTTGGATCTTAATGTTGTATGGTTGATTTTATTGTGGGGATCATCAGCTGTTTTACTATAGACCTGTTTTGGGAATTTTAAAAGATAGTAAAGGCATTCTACTATAGAATCCCCTAGCTGTGGTGAATGAAGACAAACTCCCCACATGGATATCAACTTTTAGATTCACATTTTCATAATTTGTGATGCATAAAAATTGATTTACTTGAATTTTTTTTCTTTTATTACTCGAATTAATATAATTTTGTATTTCACTATTTAGATCCAATGTATTATCATACTATATCGTAAATGGATGTTGTTTATTGTGTGAATTACATATTATGATATTTGAGGTGTACATTTCAGTTGAAACCTTCTAATCTTCTAACTATGGATTAAATTATATAGAACTATTTGTTAAATTTACGTGTATCTACAGACAAATTTATTAGTTCTATGGAAAAAAAATGGTTTCTTACCTTTTGTATTTGTTTTTCTTATAATTTTCTCTGGTTTTCTTTTGTCTTTGTGAAAAATCCTGACTTATATCATTCTATAGGTTAAAAAGTAGAAGGATCATTAATCTTAATTTAGGGATCACATTTCACTCACCATCAGTACTCCTCTACAATAAGTTGGAATTGGCCAAAGAAAACCTCTAAATCATTTTTGAATTTTATCTTAGAAAAAATATGAGATTCCAACTTTTATGGGTTTTAGATGGATATCTTTCCAAGTGAAAGACAAGAGATCATCTTTTCACTTGAACTTCTCTCTGCAGAAGGTCCACCACTCATCCCATGTGTCTCTATATACTCATCTGCATACACACACACTCATAAGCACACACACATTTTTCTTCTAACTGAAGAGATTAGTTACACGTCTACACACCAATGCTTACATAAATATGTCATTATGCTACTACCTTATTTGATATACAGTCACACATATACACCCGTCTTGACCTTGATATGAGCGTGCCACATTGGTCCAATGAACAACCTCACTCCACATACATCAATTGAAACACTGCCATAAGCATGACTTTCAGAAACCTAGAAATTTACACAAAGATCTTTTAATAGATCATTGCCCCAAATAAATAAATAAATAAACAGAGAATAAATCTATGAAAATCGTTGCCTGTAACTGTAAGTTGGACAAGAAATTAAATGCTGGAAGCTGGAAGATGTCCTACAATGCAACCAGGTGCATCAAAGAGAAGAGAGGACGATAAAACCACAAAATCACTGAACTGCAAATGATTATGTTAATTTATTTTTGGTCTTATTGGAAATGAAATATTCTTTCAGAAAGAATCGACACAAAATTTCTCAAGCCAAAAGGTATTTATTAATCTAATGAAACAAAAGTGAGAGTGATATGATTTTGACCTGTCTCTTGCAGATTGCTTCTATCAAATGAGAGCACCCTAAGAAATAGATTTTACTTACATGGCGCACCATCTCTTAACACCATTAACTATAGAAAATACATTGGTATTTTGGGGGACTTGTTTTACTGTTTGACCATCATCCTGCTTTATAGTATCAAACTTTGAAGTAATAATGAAAGAGGGTACCATAAGTAGATTTTCTATGAAAATGAAATTAGTTAGACTTAAACATTTTAGTAGTTAATTAGCAAAACTATCATTTCAAAATACTGATATGAGTACTTATCACTCCTTTATTTTTTTCAATTGTTACAAAAAAGTTGAGACCTCACTGAATTTACTGATTAAATAACTAGATTTGCAACTCAGTAGTGAAAATGGGACAGACATAATACCTGCACTGGACTTGTTCAAGACTTGAAATACATACTTGAAAATATTTATACGTGGAATGAAATTTGAGAATCATTGCAATTACAGATACTTACACAGTTATACTCTTCTTAGATGTATTGAAACCCTATTTATTTACATGTAGGTAATTACTAGTTCATCCAATGCTGGGGTCCCCAAACTTTTTAGATCACCAAGCCCTTCACGAAATCTTTGATCTCTCATCAACCTCCAGGTACGCAAAATGAAAAATACTGTATAATTTTGATTTGTCGAGTTTTATGAAAATTAGTCTAAAATTAACACCTTGACTTATAATCATAAAGAAAGGACAAAACTTTATTGAGGACTAATGTCCGAGTAAGCAATGATAATGGTCCAGCAAAGCTTTAAGAAATGTGGAATCAACAATGCAATGGATAGAACAGAAGACGATATCTTATGACATGGACCTGCTGACCAGGCATCAGAAACAGAGGACTCACCATAAAAAGATGAGCCTCATGACGCCATCATGACAGACGAAAAGGCTCGGCAGTTGTTCACCGATTCTGATAAAGAAGACTTTTATGAATATGAATAAACTACTTCTATGTTGGTTTACTATTTTTTCAACTACATATCGAATAGATAAAGATTACATTTACAGGTTATAATCAATTTATATTTAGTCTGTGTTCAATAAAAAATATGGAGTCAACTTGTGAGTTTGCTTCTGCTGTGTTTTACATGCAGTTCCTGTATATATCAGTGAGGAAAACTACTGTGTTTTATTGCATAAATTCATGTATACATCTACTTTGTATCAGTGGGAGAACATTTTTGAAATATGATATGCGTATTTAACATGTGTCTCAAAGTCTAAAAATTAGGCATAGAAGAATGCATTCTAAATTTGTATGTATGCTGAACAACAGTCAACCATAGTTTTAGAGAAGAATAGGAGAAAAATTGGTTGTGAAGAAAGAAAGAGAGAAATGATAATTGAGAAGTACACGGGAGAAACAAACGTGGAAGATGGAATGGATTTATAAATATCTATGTACGTAGGTGCATCAATAAGTCTACAGTCTGACATGTAGTTATTAGCTGAATTTTGATACGTATGGAAGTATGAGTGAGTGTAAGTATTTGCACATTATGAAGTAGAGAATGAAAATCAAGAAGAGAAATTTCAGAAAAATCACAAAAAAAGAGAGCCTCACATTGCAATAAAGTATTTCACTCTATCTTTTAAAACTATTTTCTCCTTCACTCAGATCAACTTGTAGAATTAGTCCATGGCAATTTGAAAATTTCATTGTTTTTATTCTCTACTTTCGTATCAATATCTGAAATATATTTGTTCGTTGAAATTTGTATTAGATATTTTATTACGTCTGATTCATGGTGAGTGTTTATATTTTAGTCATTAAAATTATTGATTTGGGTTTCGTTATCTATAAATTTTAAAGAGAATTTTCTCTTTTATATATAGACTATAAAATGTTTTTTAGGCCAAGAAGTCATCAAGTTAGCATTTAATAGTATAGTAAATTACCAATACATTTAGGGATAAATTCTAATATCCATAATACTGAAGATCTTTAAAATTCAAATCCAGAATGCTGGCGAAAAAATGATATACACAATAGGGTATGAATACAATCACATATGTATGTATGTATGTATGTATGTGTATGTGTGTGTGTATATATATATATATATATATATATATATATATATATATATATATATATATATATATATATATAATCAATCAGTATATTATATACTAGCTGAAGTACCTGTCTATGTCATGTTAAATATACAAGGAGTAAAAAGAAAAGGACTAAAACTTTCAGATTTGTATGATAAAATAATTTACATTTACTTTTGGCCCTTCAATGGGGAAAAACTCTCCCTTTATTCTTGACCCCTTGTATGAGAAAATTTTATTCTTCTCCACTTTCAACCCCCTTGAAAAAAAAAATGTCTTTTTTTACTTGTGACTACTTAGAGTGATAGGGAAGTTTCCTTTCATTTTCACCCCTTGAAGATGGCAAAATTCCCTTCAATTTTAAACCCTTAAAGGGAGCAAAGTTTCCTTTCATTTTCAACACCTAGAAGTGGACAAAAATTTTTACTTTCACTTTTGACCCTTTGGAGATAGAAAAATTTCTTTTTGTTTTTGCTTCTCTTAAATGGGCAGAGAGTATCCAAACCTTTTTGACTCCTAAAAGGCAGAAAAATTTCCCCTTTATTCTTGTAAGAAAATTAGGACCTGCTGCTTTCAAATATGGCATTTTTTTGCTGTGATTCGTATTTCCCGACTTATGAAAGTATAAATGTTATTACACTTAACTATTTTATGATCTACACTGTTGATTTTTAGGTAATCATCAATGGTACTGGACACAGAATAAGCCCGGGGAGAGGTGATCCTCTCCCCGGACTTATTTAAAAGGGGGATGTTCAATATTCAACTTAATAAAATCCTACACTGGTGTCCAATCAGTAACCATGGCTAGACTGGTAGTCATACTTCTGGCTGTTCCTATATCATACAATCAAGGAGCAATAGACATTTTGTGAATCATATTGAGGTATTAAATTTTTATGTTAGTGAAAATCTGTGGTACATAAATTTGGCAAAATATTTTCATAGTAAAATTATCCCTCCACTGAAACATTACAGAGAGGGAGTTCAAAAACCAACTTGCTAAAAAACCTGCTCGGGGATCCCATTAATAACCACAGAAAATTTGTTGACCCTACCATTGGCTGTTTTTTTAGCTTTGATATTTAGAGAATAATACTAATTAGCTCAAGTATCTGTCTCTACCATATTGAATATTTCATGTTTAAGTAATAAAAACATAAGGACTAAAGATTTCTGACTTTTTGTCTCCCTCAACTTCTGTCTTCTTGAAGAAATACCAAAAAAGAGAAAAAATTTCTTCATGTCTGAACCCTTTAAAGGTGGAAAACTTTCCATTCATTTTTAGCCCAAAAAAATTTGGGAAAAGGTTTCTTTTCACTTTTGATCCCTCACAGAGAAAATTTTCCATTCAGTTTTGAAACCCTCAGTATGAATTTAAATCTATAGCTAGAGTTAATCGCCACCAAAAACAATAAAGTAATTTAGATGTAAATCAGATAGTATTTAATTAAGTGAAGTAAATTTGTATGATTATACCCAGCCATGTTTTTCTGGGCTTAATATATCAAAAGTATCTCTATGTCAGATAGATTTTTGAACTTTATAGATTGAGGGGTGATAAACATCTGAAGAGGTATCATTCACTTCACCATATGCTATTTTATAAGGGGAGGGGAGACGACGTATTCATGTTTTTACCAAGTGCTTGAATGCCAATCTCAGTCTCAGCCGGGTTTGAATTTGAGTCCCCTCTGCCAACTGATCGCCTACCAACACTTCTTGTGATATTTGGTGAAATATAGTTGGAAAGTGAATTCGAAGTTGAGCATGATTGCTGCAGGGCAAAAACTAAATGACCAATTTAGCATGAAATTCTGTTGCAAACCAACCCCCCTACTCATTTTTTTTTTCTGGAGGAAATTTAAAAATAAAAATCCCCTTGCTCCAGGTCCCATTATTAACCACAGAGAATTTTGTGGTCAATCTCTGGCTATTTTTCAGTTTTGTTATCACAGGGAAACAGGCAGTCGGATGGGCATTTGCTGAATTATAGCATGATCATGATATATATATATATATATATATATATATATATATATATGTATACATATATATATATATATATATATATATATATATATATATATATATATACATATGTATGTATATATATATATATATATATATATATATATATATATATATATATATATATATATATATATATATATATATATATATATATGTATATATACATATATATATATATATATATATATATATATATTTTAGACAGAAATAAATATATGTATATATGGAAATATGATACAATGTTGGATCAATAAGTCTGTAGCCCAATGTAGTTAACAGCTGAATTTTGATCTTAAATTTTGACTGTATAATGTTTGATCTAATTGATTGATATTCACCAATGAATCAAGTGCCTTGACAAGAAAGAAAATTATGTTGAATAATAAATATTTTTTCACATAAAATAAATAATTAGTTCATCATCAATCTGCAGAAGCATTAATCCTCCTACCAAATAAAATGTATGAGCAAATGTAATCATGAGTGTATGTAAGTATGTAGTTGTGCATGTGTTAGTGTACACACATATGCATAGGCCCAAGAAAATGATTGCAGACTTTTCATATATAAGCATATTTATATTCCATGATGGTTTTTATTCAATTAAAAAGAATTTTTCGCTTTTTTTCCCCTGTGATGCATAAAAAAGAATGACAAGTCTCCCAAGATTAATAATTAGATAGAAGCCAAATGACAGATTTCTTTCAACAATGAAGGGCAATCTTTCAAAAATTTTGTTAATTATGCCTTCTGGGGTGGGGATGGGGAGGTGACGAGAAATTTCTTTTTTCTTTCTGAATTTTTTCAAGCATCAATTTTGGTGGGTGGCAGAGGGATATAGAACAAATTTCATTTTTATTTTTATTCCAAATTAAATTGATTAAATGATATCAGCTCAGGAAAGTACCCAGGCATTTAATATCATTGAAAAATAGCCTGCCCAGGGAAATGGCACCTTGGTCCCCTTCAAAGTACTCACTTTGATTCCCCACCCTAACATACATTCCGCTTTTCAAAACAGTCTGCAAATTTTGGGATTACCATCAGCAGCCACTGTGCATTCCATTTGATCTTATACGCAGTCTGAAATTTGCTCTCTATCAAAAGCCAGAAGTCATAGGGAAGCCAAATCTAGACTGTGAGGGGGCTGACTGACACAGAGCACAATGTTTTTCCAAAACCCTTCATGAAATGTAAAGATTGGTCAGTCTTTGTCGTAGTGAATGCAATCGTCACACTGTGCAGCACCTCCTAATTACCCAGACCCCCATGAGAATACAATGTAACCCAAGGTTAGTTTAACCAACCCTGAACCCACTGGTCCAGATTCCACAGAACGATGTTCATTGGGTTAGAAATGATCTTTCAAATAAAAATTTGGATGATCACCAAGATGAACAAACTCATTCTATAGTGTCTCACTGCCGACTGAGTAACCCCTCAAGAGAGTTTCTGTTCTCTCATGAATTTTTGAAAAAACAAGTATAACGTTGTTAGACACAAATCAAGGGATCAATCTAGCATAAACTTACATTATAAATTGAACCTCACGTGAAAAGTATATTGGGGGGGGGAGTCAGAAAACAAAGTAACTGTTTTTACTAGACATGAAAAGGAGTGAATATTCAGATTTCTAGCCCTCTAGCTCTATTGGTGTGACCTGAACCTTGATATATTCATGGCCAGCCAGCCAGCCAGCCAGCAAGCAAGACAGCCAAATTTGAAAACTATGATGACAGTTTTAGTGACAGTTTCGGTTGATGGTTTTTAATATTTGGAGAACTTTTTGTAAAAGCTTAAAATCTACATAAATGAAAATTTGCCAAGAGGACTATTTTCCTCACAACATGAATGTATAAATTTAGGTATACGAATATATGTAGGCGTAAATAGATAGATAAATAGATTGACTAATGTGCTCTTTCATATGCATAGTGTTTTAGTGATATTTAAAAAAAAGTGAATTTTAGTATATCACTAATTACATGTAAATCCATATATATATATATATGTATGTATATATTTATATATACAGATATATCTTTGAATATCTTATGCATGTGTGCATGTGTATCTGTCTATACATACATACATGTGAATGCATCTAAATGACTATGCAGATGCACACATATTTACGTACATGTTATGATAGGAAAACTCACGTCACTTTCTGTTTGTTGGAGCAATGTCTTCTATCAGGCAAACCAATATATAAAATTGACTTATATATGTATATCTTATTACAGTCTTTTAATATAAATGTAAGCTATGACGTTTTGATGAAAAATTCAAATCAAGAATTTGATTTTTGATCTGATTAAACACATTCATTTTTTAGATGGAGCTTATTGCATTTACTCTTCATATATGTACAGTAAATAAAATGAACAATTAGAGAAAATAGGGCTGCTGCAGTAATTGAACTGGTGAGCGATAGGGAATTGGTGCGTTGAAAGAAACAAATAGAGTGGATATAGACCGAGAATAAACAAAATGAGAATTTGGAGTTAAAATAGTTATTTGGGCCTTTGCATAACTGCTGACTACTTGGCTCAATGGTAAGAGCAATGCTATGTTGAAGTGGGTATCCTATCAGTTTCACATTTGATTCTTCAATTGTTTTAACTATTTACATTGTCTAGGCCAAATGATACATTTAACATATAATAACGGGAAATCAGCTCAGATATGAGTTTCAATATAATATAACACAATTTATAATCATATATGTGTATACATATATATATATATGGTAGAATTATCAGAAATTAAACATCATGTTTCTCACTGCATAAATAAGTACTTCATGATATATGTTCAGTTAACTGCAAAGTTATTTCTTTTATAGTTTTTGTGTGCAAATTGTGTTTGCAGTTCAAGTTTAGCAATTCAATTTCTCATTAGATGTTTTTTTAGAAACCATCATGCAAAACTGTCACCAAAACTGTAAACATTGGTCTCTTCAGTTTTTAAGTTGGTTTGTCTGACTTGTTGGCTATGAATGTATCATGTGTACTGGCCGTACACAGGGAGGTTGAAAATTTCTACATTTACTATTTATCATGTCTGAAAAGAAGGTCTTTTTTTTAAACAACCCCCAAGAAAAGTTTTTAGAGGTAATTTCAATTTGCATTGAAAGTTTATGCTTAATTCATCACTGAATTTGTGTTTTGAAGCATTTATTGCTTTTTAATGATTATTACCGAACAAAAAGCAAGAGAAATAATTATTTTTATTGCTCCCCCCCCGTTTTCCAATTTTTAAAAATTGATCACCTCACAGCCAAAAGACATTGGTCACTTGACGATGTCTATTGAGTGACTCACTAGACCTGTTTATTTACCTATTATGCAAAATAATTAACTATATTTGAATGCTATATTTCAGTAAGTTTTATAAAATCAACATTCTACAGAGATATTTTGAGTGTAACTAAGAGAATTTTCACCAGCACAATAGACACCTGTTATTACGGCAACTAAGTAAGTGACTATTTCTTATCATTACAAATACATAAAAATGTTCCTAACTTATTATTTGCAAATTAATTTCATCTTAGTAAATAAATAAATTAATAATTTTCTGCTGGTATTTTGCTAGAATAAATATAGACAAAAAATTCTTCATTGGAACCTTTTCATCATTCATTTTTATATATATATATGTTTATAAATGTTGACATATAGATGTATACACATATGTATGAATACACAAACACATACACACACACACATATATATTTATATATATATATATATATATATATATATGTAGAGAGAGAGAGAGTGTGAGAGAGAGAGAGAGAAAGAAAGAAAGAAAGAAAGAAAGAAAGAAAGAAAGAAAGAAAGAAAGAAAGAAAGAAAGAGAGTATTATGGAGAGACAAACAGACTGATGGAGACAGAGAAAGGGAACATTGAAAACCTATGAATTATATGAATGCAAAATATATGAGCTTCCATACATTTGATTTACCTAATGTTAGTGATGAGTTAAACATTTCTTCAAATTTTATGATACCTTGATAGGAAGTTTAGTTATATACTGATAAACACTTCACCAGGAAAAAATAGCAGTTTTAAGTTTTATGCCTTTTCAAAGAGTATTCTGATAATGTAACATGGGGGAATATCTCAGATAAGAAAAAATATCTGGTTTTGTTAGATGGTCATTGAAAAAATCTCCTAATCTGTTTGTGTATGAGTGTATGTGTATAAAATGGGAGAGAAAACTTGTGTATGCATGCTTGGATTTCATATCAAACACTTGTAAGAGACAAGATGATATATATAAATATGCAAATACAATTTAAATACACACAGATGCACATATATATCAATATGTACAAAGAAAGAAACTGATATATATATATATGTGTGTGTGTGTGTGTGTGTGAGTATTTCTAGTTTTGGTCAAAAAGTTTATTCCTTTTTTGTCGTTAAGTGGCATTAGGTGTCTCTAGATTTAACAAACTTTATTCAAAAATGTCGCTTTTTGATTGTATTGTGACAGCTGTCATAGCAGCATAATGTTTTTTTTAATTTGTCAAAACTGGTGTATTTTTGTTTATTGAATTCAATATTGACGATGGAAGAAAATAAGCCACATTTTCAGCACATTACGCTTTTTTTATTTTAAAAAGATTCTAAAAGTTTTATGCATCTTATAGAGAAGATACTGTGAATGAACGTGTCAAAAGTGGTTTGCAAAGTTTTATGCTAGAGATTTCTGACTGAATGACAACGATCAGGTAGATCTATTGAGGTTAATAGCAATCACATCAAGACATCATTTGAGAATCATCATGTGAATGATTAATGTTATATGGCATGAGAGATGGTCAAAATACTCCGAAAGTGACTGGAATCAGTCAAGAGAAAAAGGTTTAATATTCCATGAGGATAATGCTTAACTAAAGGTTTCTTTAGGGATGAGGCAAACATTATTTCAGCTGGTTATGAAATTTTCACTCATCAGCCATCTTTACGAGATATTGCACTTCCAGATTATCTTTTATTCTGGTCTTTACAGATTTCTTTTAATGAAAAAAAATTTGAGCGCTCTTGAAGACTGCAAAGACACCTGGGGCGGTTCATTGCTGAGGAAGATAAAAAGGGTGGAATTATTGAATGAAAGGGAATGAAATGGTTAATATGTTTTATGATAAAGTTTGGGCCGAAAATAGAACTGTCTTATTTTTCTTCTTTTTCTCAATTTTACTCAATAAACCAAACAAACTTTTTTGACAACTCAATACAAATATCAATGATTTGAATTCATTGTATCTATGCATGTGTGGATTTACATTGAAAAATGATTTGAAGCACATGCACACATTTACCTATCCACACACATACACACACATGTATATATATAATTATATATATATACATATATATGTGTGTGTGTATATATATCTACATGTATGTATATATATATATATATTTATATATATATATATATATATATATATCTATATACATGCATACATATATATATATATGTGTGTGTGTGTGTGTGTGTGTGTGTGTGTATATATATATATATATATATATACAATAAAAATCAGGTATGCATTATAACATAATATAATACTATATCCAATATATGATGGGTTTATTCCATAGATGTGCTCAATACATTCAACTTTAAACATTAGGCTGATTTAGAGTAGAGCTTAGAAACTTAATGAAGATGAGGATTTGCTACACAAGCATGTTGATGTTTCAACTAGGTTTGGGCTTCTTCAGGCAGAGAACATATATATGTATATGTATGTGTATATATAAATATATGAACATATATTTATATATATTACAAGTAATAATTGAACAAAATCCGCCTACACTTTCATATTTGTCAACAAATGGACAATTCACAGTTAGCTAGATAGATAGGTAGATAGATAGTCACCTTAAAGAATAAATGTGATTATTCTGAAAGTCTAAATATGGTATTATATCCAATTCACTGACACTAATGTGAAGTGCATGAAAGCTGGCATTTACCAAGATTTGATCCCTGACCATTGGAGGTAAACTTTCTGCTTTTGTGAGATATGATCAAATTGTGGTGTACAGACTTAGATAGATAGACAGGGAGAGTGAGAGAGAGGAAGAGAAAGAGATGAACAAGCTATAGATAGATGGATAGACAGAAAATATTGATAAGTATTTAGAATGGTCGATTTGAAATAAAAAGATATTTTAAACATTTTCTTCAAGACTGTAGAAGTAACTGAACAAAAATAAATAATTAACTGGTGATTTTTGGAATTTTTTAACCGGAGCGATACTAAATGTAAGTTGCTATACTTTACGTATAAAGACTAGCATACTTGCATACTCACACACACACACACACACACTGGTGCACACACACACACACACGCATATATATATATATATATATATATATATATATATATATATATATACACTGGGGTCCACTTGATGGTTAAAGTTGTTGTGCATTTCACACTGACACAAGTGGGCTTGGTAATTAAGCCTAAGTTTGAAGCTCAGGTTTCTAATTCCTGGAAAAGAAAATCCTCTCTTGTGGGAAAACTGGTCCAACACAATCTTGCTCTTTAGTATGTGGCCCTGTGCCATGCTAGTCTATGCTCAGTGTGTTTCTCCCTGAATTAAGGCTTGCGAATAGGGATATATAAATGGATGGCGATGGAGGAGAGCTTTAATTGGTTGCAACGAACACACGGACACAAGCATGCTAAATTTGAAAGGAAGAATTTAAAGCATTTTCACCAGGAATGAGCCGAGTTTGTGGTTATAACAAATGTGCACTCTCACACAAACGTACATTAACATGCATACACATACATACACACTCATATAGATGCAAATATGTGCAAAAATAATTACTGATATAGTTGTACATATGATAGCAAATTCATGTGGAGGTACACACATACAGCCACTGATTTATACATGTTAAAATAGTCATATATGAATGTATGCATGTATGCATGTATCTATAGATAAATAGATAAATAAAGTAATTATTAGATTATACATCATATCTATCTAAAAATATACATATTTGCAATATATATATATACATGATTATATATATATATATATATATATTTATATATATATATATATATATATATATATATATACATACCAATACATCAATCTATGTATTTACTATTGTTCATATTTGCAATATACATCTAATAACGTACATCTAACTACCTATTCAAAATTATTCATATTTGCACAGTATATATATGTATATATATATATATATATATATATATATATATATATATACACATCTATCTATCAAAAATTATTTATATTTGCAATATATATATATATGTATATGCATAAATATTTATATCTATATCTATTTGTATACATACATATATATTTATATATGCATGGTTGTAGATACATATACATAAAAAAAAAATATATATATATATACATATATATATATATATATATTCAAATATTGTGCACTCATACACAAGAGATACCACTATGTATATGATCATCAAGACAAGTATATGAACGCAAACACATGTATATATATATATGTATATATATATATATATATATATATATATATATATATATATAAAATATTCATATATGTATATACGTATATATCATTGAACAACCATAGCCATCAGAGATGGCAAATAGTTTGTTTATATGTGCAGATATTTGTTTGTTTGTGTGGCTGTTTGTATGTTTTCCAGCTCTTTGCCATTCCATTTTGTCTATAGACTTGAAAATTAGCATCAGTACTCCACTAAACCCCTTCAAAAAATACGTTATCTTATTTTTGGAAAAAAAGTTTTTTTTGACCTTCTTTTGTTCTTATTTTGACAGGTTTATTAGCAACATGTAGATTCTCCAGAATATACATATTTTTAGATTTTATTTCTACACTATTTTAGATGTTTCCCAGTAGAAAATACCAGTGATTATAATAAACAGAAATTATTCTGACTATATTTATCCTTTGATTGAATTTTTTTACATAAATTAAAAATCTGACACTATGGTTATTCAATTATTGATGGGAAATATACATATCTACAGTACAGAAATAAAATATGTTCATTAATGTCTTCTTACTCAAGCAACCTGGAGGGTTGGGATGGCCCGAGCCACAAAAGTTTTGAGCGTATTGAATGTAGTAACTGGCAGATTGTGTGATCGGTTCTTGGCATGGATGTTGCACAACCTTTGGTAGGTTCACACACACTCCCGCATAGTGGAAAATATGTTCTTTAACATGTTTTTTTTTCAATTTTCTCACCACAACAATTGGAAAAAAAGTTATTTACTCTTCACCAAGACCTTATTCTTTACATTTGATTATTGATGTTTATTGAAGGTCATAGATTCACGGCCTGAGTTAAGTTATATTTAAAAGCATTTAACATTTGTTCAACCACTAAAAGCAGAAAACTGTATGAGATTATTTTTTTTTCCTTTGAAGAAACTTCTGGTACTTTCGATCAATAAGACATCCGTTATGTCGCAAATGCAAATTTTTAGTTTTAGGGAAGGGCATTCTATTCATGTTGTAACTATTATGCTGACCCAGACCTTTACATTAAGTCAGTCATATGAAAGGATGACTTGGAAGTCTTTAGGTTACTTCCAATGTGGAATAAATCTTTTCCAGGTTTTTTCATTCTTAATTAAGTTCAGATAACTTCAGATAAATAGAGTTTTTGAAAAGGGATTTTGGACAGTCAAACGATAAACGGGAAGTAAGTAAGCATTATAGTTACACTGTATCCAAAAATGTTTCCTTAACAGTGACACTTATCCTTTGGTAACAGAGAGGTTATTGATTGAAAATACAAAAAATTCTTCTGGAAATAAATTTTTAATATGTATTTTGATTTTATTGGTAAAAGAAATCATAATCTAAAAATCAACCAAAAAAGTTTTACAAAAAGGCTTCTCAAACTTTTTCATTTGCAGTCGATGAGGCAAAAACTTTAGAGATCAAAATTAACCCCCTAGAAAATTGCAAAATATTCTTCATGGTGATAACTGTTTATTATGAAAAAATATTTTTTTTAAAATTACTAACATTCAACCTGAACAAAATTTGTATTCATAAAATTATTGAATAACATTGAGTCATTTCACAATAAGCAGCTATAGGAGTAAATATTTGTATAGAGATGAGAAGTAGACAAATTAAACTGTTGTTTTATAATCAATCTTAGAATTTCTGCAAATCTCAATGATCTTTATGCATAAATAGGCTGGTTCTTGCTAATCAACTCTACACAGTAATAATTGTTACTGCTGATGCAGCGGCTGATGTCAGTTTATTTTCCTTACTTGGCCCCCTTTTCTATCACTGGCAAGCATGCACACAAACATACATGCAGACAACCAAACATATACATATATTTATGTATATACAGACAGATCTATACAGATATATTTATACATGTGCAAATGTTAGTAAACACATACATATATATATATATATATATATATATATACATCAATACGGACACAGAAGCAATCATACATTATTTATCAATGATCAGCATCCAAATATATAGATATCAAAACTATGTGTAATATGCATAAACTATAAGTATGAATGTATGAGTATCTGTTTGTTTATATACATATTTGTGAATAAGTATTGGGATGGATTATGGTTAATCTGAAAATATGAGAAATGAATGACAATATTGGAAGTCTGGTTTTAAAATTATTGCAATTTGTATTCTGACATTTTGTCTATTTTTGGACTTCTTCCTCAGGCGAATGAAGAGAGGAAAAAAATGGTATGTTTAATATCATTACACATTTACACAGGCCTCTCTATATATGTGTGCATGTGTGTATGTAAAGTTAGGTTGTTGAATTTTAATAAATATGCACACTTATTAAAACATCAAATAATTTTATTTTCGTCACAAGAATCTCTGGTTGAATTTCATGAAACAGGTCTGCTTAGTAACTTAATAGTAAGAGTCGTGCAACAAATATCTTTGGGTAGCATGCTGTGTTGAGGGTAATCACTTTAAAAATTGGAAAAAGGTGTGATCAATGAATATGTTACTTCTCTAAAATGTATATGTTGGTAATAAGGAGGAAACATTTGAATTGTCAGCCCTCAAGCTATATTGGTGCAGCCTATATCTACAATACCTGCATAACCAGGCAGACAAGCTTAAACACTGAAGAAACCTATGTTGATAGTATTGATTCATCATTTCTAAAATTTGTGAAATCTTAGCACTTTTGACCATTTAATCTAATGTTATTGTTGTTCTTCAGCTTCTCTTGACATTTCTATTATTTTGACCATAAGCTTCTCTATTTCAAGATCGGCATGTACATATACATAAGCATATTTATAGATATTTACTAAGCTTAGCTTGGTCTGGTTCAAGGTCACAATCGTGGGGCACCTTATACTGGATCATACTATCTACACCACACCTTCCCAACCTGCTTCTTGTGACACTTTAGTTTGTCACCGATAATCTCTAGGTGTGTTCTGAATTTGAACATAATTTTGCATGTATTTCAAAAGATACTTTTCTTTAGTCCATTGAACTGCTTGGATATATTTAGCTTGGATAAAATAACTCAAGTACAAGTACACTTTGAATAATGCGATTAAATTGGTCCAAAATTTTCTGTACTTTTCAGAATTCGGCTGTTTAAGCTCTTATTATAACTTAATGTTTTTATCAACTTATTCTTAATTGCATTAATTTGACTTGACTTAACTTAACCTAACTACACAAGACTTGAATTATTCAAAGTATTGCCACAATGTTTCACTAACATTTTCATTTTTCAATAAGGGTGTCACTGATATAAAAAGTTTGGAATGCTCTGATCTAATTGAATGAGAGAGAGAGAGAGAGAGAGAGAAAGAGAGAGAGAGAGAGAGAGAGAGGGGGGGGAGTAAAAAATCAAGAAGGAAAGATAAAGATTAGTCACCCAATAGAAACTTTCACGCATACAATGTTTTTTTGGTAGCATGCCATGTTGGGAATGATCAATTGAAAATTTAGAAAAAGGGGTGAGTTTATTCTCTTGTCTAGTGTGATCAATAAAACAAATGAGAATGCTTCCAGACTCAACCTAAGGAACCAATAAAATCAAATCGGGGGGAATTATAAAGGGGCAAATGTGTAAATTACAAGCCGTCTTGATCCATTAGTGTGGCCTGTGCTAATGATACCTAGTCAGCCAGCCAGCTAGCCAGCCAGCCAGCCAGCTTATGCTGACAGTTTTAGTTGACAGTTTCTAATAATAACATGCCAAAGATTGTTGAAGGAATGCTCTACTTCTGGATAGTAGGGGGGGGGTTCTATATCTAACTGCAATCGAAGAAATCTGTTTTTGTGTGTGTATGTGTGTGTTTGTATGTGTGTGTGTGTGTGTGCGTACGCACCACTGTTACTAGACAATATAAAATAAATATAAAGTTGACATTTGCCAGATATATTAGTCAGCATGCAGTGTTGAGTTGGAAGTTTTTGAATCAGCGGTTCTCAAGAGATCTCACGAAAATAAATAAAATATTGAAATTATCTTTCATCATTCAAATTTTGAGATATCTAAATTGGCTGCACTGAAGAGAAACAACCAAAATGCATTGAAATGGAAGTTTGGTAGAATGGACAGAAAATTATTTTGCACAATTATGGCAGGCTGTTCCATTCACCATAAAGTCTGGCCCCTTCCAAATATGCACCTTTGGAATGAGAACATAGCATACACAGTTTTATATTCAAATTTATGTAAATAGCTCATAAGTACAATTTGATTTGCTTCAGATAAACAATTGTAGTTATTTATCTATGTTTTTATGTCATTGGGGCTTTTAATTTTTTTAGAAATGCCAATCCACATTACCACGTATTATATGTATCTATCTATCTAGCTATCAGTCTATCTTTCAATATAAGATGCTTGGGACCCCCACCCCAACATCATCAAAATCGTTAGCCATTTTAATTTCACTGCTGGACTTTCCCATATCCTTCCATGGCAATCGCAATGGTACCAACTTCTGCCATGGCTTACCAACGAACCATTCAATCTCCTCCCTCTATCTTGTGTCTGGTCTTTTCCTACAGCATCAAATATCCCATAGGCATCAATTGGTTAGTCTTTTGCTCCAACTATAGTCATCTTTTCTTGCTATGTGTCCAACCCATCTTCAATTTTGTTACTTGATTATAGGTATAATATCCGTCACTCTAGTCCTCTCTCTGATCCATGTTGATTTTTCTTCAATCTCTTAGAATTACTCCTTGCGTTCCTCTTTCCATGGCTTACTGTGCAATTTTAAGTTGGTTCTCAGTTCATTTTGTTAATTCATTTATACATGCATGTATATGTATAAGTATATATACACATGTATCGACAACTGTATATAGATGAGAGAGAAAAGGCTGATAAAACCAGATATTGGATTTAGTACAAATACAAGCATATGAGAGATGAAGAACTGGAAAATAACAAAAGTAGATTTGGATTCAGGAGGGCAATGGGACAGAAAACAATCTCCAAACAAAGACTAACATTGAAGATATGACTTATTCTCGTACAACATTTTATGTAGACTTCAGTATACCTCTTTCTACATACCTTGAGTGAAAGGATGAGAAATTGGCAGAAAAGATGATAAAACAATCTTTGCTTTTATTTTTTTGAAATATACATAATTAGATGTATTATTATTCTTTATATGTGTATATATACAGGAAGATTGGTTGCAACATAGAAAGGTAGGCTCTTAGATATGCCGTTGTGTACATATTTTCATAAATATACATACGTATATGTATGTGTATATATACATATGTTGATATGCATCAGTATATATCAATGTGTGTGCATATATATATATATATATATAGATATATATACATATAAATATATATATATATATACATGGCTATGCATACATATATATATATATATATATATATATATATATATATATATATATATATATATATATATAATGTATCTATACATATAAATGTATCTATATATATATATATATATATATATATATATATGTATGTACATATGCATGGATATGCATGCATATACATAAGTCTTCAAATATAGATGTACATGTGGAGATAATTTACACATACAATTACACTGGTATTTATATGCATATGTACGGAAACATGTATGCTCACACATATCTATCTATCTATCGCTATATATTAATATATATATATATATATATATATATATATATATATATATATATATATATATATATATATACACACTCACACACACACACACACACACAGATATACATATATATATATATGTGTGTGTGTGTGTGTGTGTGTGTGTGCATGAATGTGTGTATGTGTTTGAAGAAAATGGATATAATGAATTGACACAATGAGTATAAAT
The DNA here is from genome assembly GCA_963457665.1 of Thysanoteuthis rhombus. NCBI lineage: Eukaryota > Metazoa > Mollusca > Cephalopoda > Oegopsida > Thysanoteuthidae > Thysanoteuthis > Thysanoteuthis major. The sequence goes on along the minus strand of OY735205.1, from coordinate 3,226,044 downwards.
TGCGTTCTACTGCACAGAAACTCTTATCTGAAATAATCTTCCGTCATTATATGGTTAACGTATCACTTGGCCTGGACAACATAAATAGAATAAACAATTAAAGAATTTCTGCAGCAGCCCAAATTTCTTCAACTGTTTATTCTATTCACATTGTTTAGGCCGAGTGATACATTAACCGTGTAACGACGCAAGATCAGTTTCTGTGCTGTAGAACGCAATACATAATCATATATATGTATATATGTATATATGTGTGTGTGTGTGTGAGTGTGTGTGTGTGAGTGTGTGTGTGTGTGTGTGTGTGTGTGTTTGTGTGTGTGTGTGTGTGCGTGGATGTGTGTATGTGTGTGTGTATGAACAAAAGTATATAATTAATAATCAGCATAAGTATGCCTGCATACATTTATGAACATCTGTACAAATAGATACACACTGGTAGGTACTAATTTACAAACATAGTTATATACATAAATTTACAAACCACTAAATATACATCAGTAAATGTATATATATGAATGGTTTCAACTTGATAGCTGCCCCACACCAGATAACTCATTTCAAAATAGTGTTATCTTTCCTAAGATATTTTATTCTAACACAATTATGAATACATCAAGTTTATTAGATAATCAGTAAATATTAATTGATTTCAATGAAAACAAAACCATTTTAAACCTGCAATGAAGACTTTCTATTTCCATCATTTTTTTTTTTATGAGAAAAACCTGGCATGAGATTTACCACATTGAAATATATACTTGGCATCGAATAGGTAAAGAGTATACAATAGTTTACCCAGATGTTATGTGTGTGTATGCACGGGCGTGTATTCATGTGTTAGTGCGTAAATATACCTTTGTAGCAACCTTTGTTAAATGTGATCCCAAAATTACTGTCTTCAATTTCCTATCCTCCTACTCCCTCATGCATTTGACCAAAGGTCAAATAGGGGACAGATTCTTCCGCAAATATCCAAGAAAACTATTGAAATGTTCTCTCCACTACCATCTGCTAGTTTTCTGCTTCCGACATTGTATTTTTTTTGTTTTTGTTTTTGTTTTTCACCTTTCCTTTTCTCTCGTTTGTCAACTGTCTCTATTACAGCACTCTCGGGATTAGCTGTTAATACGAATTTGCCATTAGAACGGGTGGATTTTATTCAAAGAGTATTTGGAATGAGAAACTAAAAAGTACAGACAAAAATGACTTTCCATTGAGATACCCTTTCAAAATCAACCGCCCCATACTACAGGTTTGAAGATAAAATGAATGAACTTTTTAAAAATGATTGAAGTTTTTAAAACATGTCCAGTTAGTCATCCAGAGGAAACCGTCATACGACCAGTGTCTTTAGGCCGCATGCCATGTTGGGGTGATCAATTAAAAAATATTGGAAAAAAGGGTGATCAATGAATAAATTACTTCTCACAACTTTTTATATGCAGTGATCACTAAAAAAAGTCCAATCTTTTTCAAAGCAAGTCTGAAAGCTGCAGGACACAAAAAAGGGACTAACTTAGCATAAACTTACATTTCAAACTGAATCCCCCACAAAAAACATATTTAGGAATTTGAAATAAAAACAAAAAGGTTTTCTCTAGGTATAATGATAAGCGTATCTTTAAATTTTCTGCCCTCTAGCTCCACTGGTATCGTCAATGTAAATACATAGCCTGCCAGACCAACTTGAAAACTGAAGAAACCTATGTAGACATTTTTGGTTAAAGGTTTTTAATTATGCTATCCGGATACATGGTATTTATTACCTGTTGAAGGTATCAGTTAATTCCTTGCCAATATCTTGGACGGACAAAAGTTTAATGCAAAAATGAATAAATAATGCTATTCTTTTAAAAGTATCAAAAAAAGTACTTCTTAATAACCTTTTCACAGACTAGTGTCACATGTTACTTTCCGCTGCATTATTCTTAGGGTTCAGTAATTTTAGTTTTTGATATAATCCACTGAAATCTTCACATGCTGCTGTTGTAGTAACATAATCTACGACAATAGTTTTATGACAGAATATAAAAACAAACATGCTGTTAGAATGTGCATGTCATTAGGACGTGTCGTTAGAATAAGCTCCGTTTCAATGGGAGTTTATTCTATATCAGATGTTTGTGTGTGCACATGTGTGTGTGGATGAGAGTGTTTGTCTATTTCTCATACCATTATTTCTAATTTTTTCATAATTTTTTTTCATCTTAATTTTAGTTACTTTTCATTGCAACTACCCTCACTGTCACCCTACTGCATTAAGTAAAAAGTAGGGGTCAGAAATAAAGGATTTATTCTCAATGAGACTCAAATTCACATCACTTTTGCTTCAGGGATGCTTGATTATCCGTACCAGTATCTTGTATTGACTGAACAACGAGAACATTATTGTTGGCAGAAGATTTAAGTTCAAATCCCATCAAGAGCTTCTCCTTCAGTTCCAATCAGAACTTACTGCCATAGACAGACAGCCTAGGTAGTTACGAATGAAAAAATACTAAAACTAGCATTCTTGCATTCTTGCTTCTTTTTTACCTCGTAAATTAAGCCATGGCAAAGGTAAATTAAGTAACCTTTGAAGAAATAGAATGACCTGTGTCTTTAAGCTGTATTCCATATTGGGGGGTGATCAGTTGAAAAACTGATGAGGGGTATCCGTTCAAATTTTTAGCCTTCTACCCCCATTAGTGCACCCTGTATACAGGATACATATATACATCCATACATACATACATACATAGCCAGTTAGAACAGCTTGAATTCTGGAGAAACCAATGTTGATAGTTGTAGTTGATGGTTTCTAATCAAATGCATTTCTGCATGTATGCATATATGTGTACATATGTAGCCAGGTGAAGATAATGGGTTTAAATGACAAAATAAGCAAAACAGATATTTGAAGAATATATCTATCAATCCCTTTCTCTTTCTCTCTCTCTCTTTCTCTCTCTCTCTTTCTCTCTCTCTCTCTCTCTCTATCTATATATACATATGTATATATATTTATATGTCCCTGAATCCAGTAAGTATATATCATCATCGTTATCATCATCATCATCATCGTCTGTCGCCATGAATGAAGTAAGCATACACACTCAAGTTTATGCTTATCTATTTATAAAATTTCTTTATATATACCTATATATATATATATATATACCTATATATATATATGTATATATATATATATATATATATATATATATATATATATATATATACATATATATATATATATATATATATACATATATATATATATATATATATATACATACATATATATATATATATATATATATATATATATATATATATATATATATATATAATCAAGAAAGTGTTACTGCTTCAAACACTGAAGATATAAAAAGAAAATTTTATTAAGATTTATGTCATTTTAGTCAATTATTTCCAAATATCTGTTGATACGATTTCTGATTGCTCTTCAAAGGGTTTTGTGTTTCACACAGAATTAGATATCGTAGTACAATATGTGAATTTTTTGTCGTGGGGATTATCAGTCGTTCATTATTTATACATATATATATATATATATATATATATATATATATATATATATATATAAACATAAGCATAAACATATAGTGCCAATAATGCATACTCACTGAATTCATGGACAGTGAGTTTATTTTCTTTCAAGAGAATTGTTTACCAAGAGATTTCAATCAAAATCTTTTAATGTGTTGAGAAAAGTAAAACGTGAGGGAATTTTTTTCCAAAACTGTGAGAGAGAAAAAGAAAGAGATTTTGTACTTAATAAAGATGGATTATTATGAAAAGAAAAAGAAAAAGAAATCTTGTGACTGGTGGGGAAAGACGCAGATCTTTCAAACGTCATAAAACTGCGTAACTAATTGTAAATGAATCTCTCTGCTAACTCACACAAAAGTGCAGGCAAGTACGTGAATACATTCTTGTGAATAGAACTAAGATTGAAAAATGTGTGTGTGTGCATGCGTGTGTGTGTGTGTGTGTGTGTACATGTTTGATAAGCCTGTTAGAAACCATCAATTGAAACTGTCACCAAAACTGTCAACATAGGTTTCTTTAGTTCTTCAGCTGTCCTGGCTGACTATGTATGGCTATGGATGAATTTATAAATGCATGTATATATATGTTTACTTATATATATGTATATATATATATACATATATATATGTATGTTTGCATATATATATATATATATATATATATAAATATATACATATCAATATATATATCAATACAAATATCAATATATATATATATATATATATATATATATATATATATATTTATATATATATATATATATGTATGTTTGTATGTTTGTATGTATATCTATTATGCATACAGGCCACACCAACAGAACTAGAGAGCTGAAAACTTCAAAATATACACCATACTATATCTAGAAAAAAATTCCCCACCTGATAATAAGTTTTTAGAGGGGGTTTCAATTTACAATGTAAGCTTATATTAAATCAGTCCTTCATTTGTGTCTGGCTGCGCTCACACTTGTTTTTCAAAAATTCAGTTCTACAATAGGCAAAAGAAGTAACTCATCCATTGATCACCCCTTTTTCCAATCTTCTAATTGATCACCTTTAACATGGCATGCAGCCAAAAGATATTGGTCACATGATGGTCCATATTGTGTAACTAACCAGACCTGTATATAGCAATTCTTGACAACGTAAATATATATGAATATTTACATTTGTGTAAATATGAAGCCTTATTGGGAGTGTCGATATGAAAGTGTGAAAACTAATGTATATGTGTAGTTGCATGAATATAAATGATTTGGTGTGTAATAGTGCTTTGACATATATGTGAATATTAAATTAAAGGTAAGTGTAAATATAGTTTTTTTTCAATAATTGTAGAAGTATGGGTGCAAAAATATGTTTCTATGCAGGTAATTCTTAGCAAAAATTCTATTTTAGCTTCAGTTTGGTTGCGTATGTCTGATTGAAAGTATGAACTACTAAATGTGTCCTTGGATCTGTATCCACCTATTCAAAGCACAATGTCCATCAACATACATATTTTTTGTATAATACTTTTCAGTGAGGGCAGAGATACTGCTCTCTGTTCAGGGAGCATCATTTTAGTCCTATGAAGGGCACACATAAACTACACTTTGATCTCCGAAGAGGAACAGTGAGTGACAGTTTGATACTATCCACATGTAAACAAACCTGTCATTTTTGACAGGAACTATGCTAGCATGATAATGAACTCCACTGAGGATTGACAAAAACTACCTGACTAAAATTGTTTATATATATGTGCTTCTATTTAATTGTTCATTCTCATGCAAGAATACATCTACTATTCCGGTTGACACATATGAATATATACTTAGTCATACAGATATATATATTCTTAGATATATATATATATATATATATATATATATATATATACTCCAGAGAGATTTTCAAACTCATATATGTACATATGAATACTTGTATATATATATATATATATATATGTATACTCATATATATATAATTGAATACTTGAATTCTGAGGGAAATCATTAATCACCACCACCCACTCTGTCCGTTAAGTTTATGACACTCTCAATGTAAAAGAGCCAGTTAGGATAAAATCACATTGCAAGTTCAAACCTCTTGAAAACTTATTTTGGGGTGTGAATATTCAAAAACATTTCCCCATCTCATTGACAAATTTCAAATCTTTACTTTGAATTGTTAGGACCTGGTCAAGTCCAGATAGAAAAAATGTAAATGTCAGTACACATAAATAACCTAAATCCTGCGAAACTATTTTGAAAACCAGTCTGTTAGTGAGTGTTTAAACCGGTCTGTTGTGATAATAGTGCTGAATAAACCCAGCAGCAGTATTCAAACCAGTCTATTGTGGTAGCAGTGATTAATATACTTATTTATGTACACTTATATGTATCAAATATATACTTATTCATGCAGGCAGATTGACTGGCAATTGTAAAAATACAAATTTCTGCTTTCTTTACAGCACAAAAAGACAGGAGCACCGATACCCAACCA
>OY735205.1:3177500-3215000 GCA_963457665.1 Thysanoteuthis rhombus | reverse complement strand
TCCAGCTGGCGGAGGCCCCTGGGCTGCAGCCCCTAAAGCCCTAGCATTTATGCGGCACTGAGCACAGTGCTAAAAAAAGAAATGAAAGTATTTTGACATTTGCTGGTTAATTTTTCTTATCAACGAATTGTTCAAACAGAGAATTTTAGTTAGTAGAATCAGTGAAAATTATCTGATTTTCGACTTATTTTTTAAAAAAAAGTTTGATTTCACTTTCATTAAATAAACTTTTGATTGTAAAAAAATAGTTACTTTATATCCTTGTTTAGATTAAGTAAAATCTTGATCAGATTGAAACTTTGATATTTTTTTATGAAAAAAAAGGTATAATTTTGCCATAAGGTGATTTCACTAATTTGGCTTAACATATAGGTATAGTGAGGGATTGCTGTTCCTTCTCCTCAAAATAGTAAGAGATCGCTATTCCCACACGTTCCCACAGCACTACACAACTGCTTACAAGTTGAAAACAAATTGCCGTGGAAACTGAAAGAATGCCGAGTTGGCGTTGCTGTTATGAAATCTGAAACCTGCCTTACCTGGATTAGAACACTGCCCTCCCAGTTCACTGCACACGGCTACTAATTGAACAATGACGTTCCCAATGAACTTCTATGCTCTTTCTCATGAGCCCATCCAGCATGATTTCAGTGGATGTTGCTATGTATACACACTTGTGCCGTGTAAATTATACATCTTTTAGAAAGTGCCTTGCACTAAACATGGATGTATATAAGCACTGTCATCAGTCTATGATAGTGTGTGTGTATGTGTGTGTGTGTGTGCGTGTGTGTGTGTGTGTGTATGTGTGTATGTAACTATCTATCTATCTATCTATCTGTTTAAATACCATCTGGAAAAACTGTCAACATAGATTTCTTCAGTTTTCTTGTTAGTTTGGTTGACTGGCTGGCTGTCTATATATGTATGTATCATGTGTACCGGCTGCACCAATGAAGCTAAAGGGCTGAAAATTTCAGCATCCACTCATTATTATGTCCTGAAAAAATATTTTTCCCTCAAAAATAGATTTTTAGGGGGATTAAATTTATAATGCAAGCTTGTTTTGAAGTCAGACTTTTTTTAATGATCATGACTGAACAAAAGGCGAGAAAATAAACTTTTGATTGATCACCCCCAACACAGCATGCTGCCACTGTTTCTACTGAGTGAGTAATCAGACCTGTTTATCTACCCATTCTTCTATCTATCTGTCTATTTATCTATCCTATTCATCAGTATGTTCATCTCTCTCTCTCTCTCTCTATCGATCTATCTATTTCAGCCCCTTCAAATCTATCTATCTATCTCAATCCATTCAGATCCATCTATCTATCTATTTACCAGTATGTTCATACCTCTTCATCTATCTATCTATCTATCTCAGTCTCTTCATGTCTTCCTACCTATCGATCTATCTTTACACAGGCTGTCCTGATTTTACACTAGTTCGATTTATGCCGATTCACACTCTGAAATTTTACGAAAATTGTTCTTTCTATTTAGTAATACAGGTAATATTTTATCAATTAGGTTATCATTTATACATTTTTACCATGAAATAACAGATTATTATCATATCTATTATTAAAAACTTATATTAACATGCTTATTTAACAGATTTATTTTGGACTGATTTCGTTTATGTCACCCCTCATAGGGACAATGAAAGAACAGTAAAATCCAGGCATCCTGTATGTAAATATATATATATATATATATATGTGTATATATATATATATATATCATTTTATATACATATATATATATATATATATATATGTGTGTGTGTGTGTGTGTGTGTTTATGTATATGTACACATATATATATATATATATATACATATATATATATATATATAGAGAGAGAGAGAGAACGGGAGAGAGAGATGAACAGACTGAGATAGGTAGATAGATAGATAGAAGGAGTCTCGGTTAGATTGATAGATAGATAGATAGAGAGAGAGAGAAAGAGAGAGAGAAAGAGAGGGAGAGTGAGATGAACAGACAGACAGATAGATGGACTGATACATAGATGGATAGACAGAAAATTTCATCTTGGGAAAAGTGAGTTTCTCAAAACTTTGAACCAACAATAATTTTTGTGTCTGTGTGTTTGCACCAAAAGATTCATTAATTCTGATTCTTTCTATTCATTACTGTCTATCCGTGCCCCTTGGGTTTATGAGTTTGTGGACAAAAGTTCATTTACACTCACACGCACACACACACACACACACACATATATATCTACACATATATATATACATATTTGCACAGAATACGCGCACACACACACACATACACACACATGAACCCCTTCCACACATGCATAAGAAAGATCTAGTGTATGGTGCAAAATAAGCTGACCATTTTGATAATCTCAAACTACTATTCTGTTGTGCTCTTTCTGTACGAGTGGTTACTCTTCCAGTGACGGAAGTTTTGATAAAAGAAAAACCCAACTGCTTATTGCTTATTAAGTTATTTTAGATTAAGGCCGTAGCAATGATTTTCGTCACTTTTTTAGCACGTTGCTTGTAACAATTAAAAAAAAAAAGAATGGTCTTGTAGTCATTCAATAAAAACGTTACTTGACCAAAGTTTTTTGGCTGCATGCTGTGTTGGGAGTGATCAATTAAAAAATTGGATAAAAGGATGATAAATGAAAGTTACTTCTCTTGCCTTTTGATAGTGACATTTATGTTTGAGTGTTTCTAACGTGTCCGAAAGACTGACAATCAGCTTCTTGTATCACCCTGTACATGCAAAATATGAAGAGAAAGGTAGATTAGTTACTGCATACATTTACCACTTTATTTATGTGTTGGTCCGCACATATTCACATATATGTATCTCACTCTCTCTCAATATATATATATATATATATATATATATATATATACATATATATATATATATATATATATATATATATATATATATATATATATATGCTCGGCACACACACACACACACACACACATGCACACGTAAACACACATATTCACGTACATGTATCCACCTTTTTTGTAAGCTTATTTTGTGTCACTCTTTTGCTTTGACAAAAAAAAGGTGAAATGTAATAATAGCTTCAAATGTTTGTTGTGTGGTGAGCAGCTATAGAAGCAGCATGTACCCTGTTCTTCTTTCTCCTAGACCTTAATCTTCTTGTACCCCTCACCTCAACCTCTGACAACTCAGTCAAACAGATCATCATCATATCATGGGTGTAGGAATGTTCAAAGTTTATTCCCAGGTAGATTAATGGTAATTGCTCCTTTGCTTTATGCCATTTGGTTTTTTGCAATCCATTAAAAATACCTGCATATATAAATATATATATTTATATGAAATTAAATAATAAATGAATTTATATATATATGTATATATATATGTTTATATATTTATGTATATATGTATATATATATATATATATATATATATATATATATATATATATATGTTTATATATATGTTTATATATTTATATATATATATATATATATATATACATAGTCTAGAAAGCTTTATAGCTTTGAACATTAAACATTAAAAAACTGTCAAAAGATTTTTTTTTCAAAAGATTATATATATATATATATATATATATACATGCACAGATATTTATATATGCTACTGTATATGAATTCTTTTGTGTGGAAATATACATATTTATATACCTATGCACATTTGCATCTGCATAAAAAAGTACATTATTGAATAGATAAACATTAATATAAGTATAAACGCATAAATATATATACACATATATACATGTGTCAGTACATATATATCATCACATATGTATTTATAGATATATACAAATGTGTGTATACATGTATCAGTGCATAGATATATATGTGTGATTGCATATCTATGTATGCATTTGTTGGGATATAGGAGTAAGTATGTCTATATCTATTAACTACAAATATAGGGAGAAAAAGAGAGAAAGAAAGAGAGAGAGAAAGAGAGGGAGGAACATAGACATACCAATAACTACATAGTTTATGTTCTTGAACTACGTCAGTTATTTCTGGGAAGTGTAATCTTGCATTTGTGCTTGTATTCATAGGTATGTACACGCACACACACACACACACAAACACACACACACGCATATATGTATATATACATTTATATTCATATATATATATGCATATATATATATATATATATATATATATATATATATATATATGTGTGTGTGAGTATATATTTGATTGTATATGAACAAAAACATTATTCGTATTTCTGTATGACTATTTCCATGCTAACATATAATAAAGGAATATGATACGAACTGAGGAAGAAAGAGAGAGAAGGGAGAAAAAGAGAGAAATAAAGAAAGTGCGAAAGAAAGAAAGATAAGGAAGAAAGACGATGAAAAAGATAGAGAAAGAATGAGAGAGAAGAGAGAAAGTGAAAGAAAGAGAGACAGAAAGAGGGAGAAATGGAAAGAAATAGAGAAGAATAAAGGAAAAGCAAGAGGAAGCGTAAGAAAGAAAGAAAAACACTGCATGAAAGAGTAAGAAAGAAAGACATAGAGAGAAAGAGTAAGAAAAGAAAAAAAATACAGAGAGAAAGAGTAAGAAAGGAAGAAAAATACTAAGAGAAAGAGTAAGAAAGAAAGAGTATGATAGAGAGAAAAATACTGAGAGAAAGAGTAAAAAAAGAAGAAAAATAGAAAGAAAGCATAAGAAAGAGTTGAAAAGAAATGAAAACAGAGAGAGAGAGAGAGAGAGAGTAAGAAAGAAAGAGAAAAACAGTGGGAAAGAGTTTAAAAAAAGGAAGAAAAAAGAGAGAAAGAGTGAGAAATAAAACAGTGGAGGAAAGAGTAAGAAAGAAGGAAAAACACAGAGATAAAGTGTAAGAAAGAAAAATAAACAGAGGAAGAAAGAGTGAGAAAGAAAGAAAAATAGAGAGAGTAAGAGTAAGAAAATGAAAGAAAAACAGAGAAAGAAAGCATAAGAAAGAGTGAGAAAGAAATGAAAACACAGTGAGAAAGTAAGAAAGAAAGAAAGAAAAAACAAAGAGAGAAAGTGTAAGAAAGAGAGAGAAAAACAGTGAGAAAGAATAAAAAAGGAAGAAAAAATAGAGAAAAAGTGTAAGAAAGATAGAAAGACACAGAAAGAAAGTGTCAGAAAGGAAAGAAAGAAAAATAGAGAAAGAAAGCATAAGAAAGAGTAAGAAAGAAATGAAAACACATTGGGAAAGAGTAAGAAAGAAAGAAAAACACAGTCGGAAAGAGTAAGAAAGAAAGAAAGAAAAACAGAGGAAGAGAGAGTAAGAAAGAAAGAGAAACAGAGGAAGAGAGAGTAAGAAAGGAAGAAAAACACAGGGAGAAAGCGTGAGAAAGAAAGAAAAAAACAAGGAGAAAGTGTTAGAATGAAAGAAAAACATGGAGAGAAAGAGCGAGAAAGAAAGGCAAACAGAGGAAGAAAGAGTAAAAAAAAAAGAGAAACAGAATGATAGGCATATAAGCAGTTGCCCCTGCAATCAAGATATAGCAGATTTTTATTTCACTCTAAATTAAGAAAAAAGATTAAAGATGTGTAAAAATCATATCACTCCATTTGATACTGAACAATTTTCAATTTTTATTTCATCAAAGTTATACATGTATGTGGATGAAAAAACAAAGCCTAGCTGTTTAGGTGAGAGGGAGTTGAAATGTTTCCTCCAAGCCCATCACGGAAGGGGCTCTAAAAAACTTTATAAATAGGAGTTCATCATTTTGGAGACGGGGCCCCTCAAAGCATCAAGCCCCATAGGCCTCCAGACATCCCCCCTCCAAAAAAAACTCAAGCTCTACCTCTGTATCTTCTCATTTCTAAAAAGAATTGCCAGTAAGCGTATGTACCTGTCTTTTTTCTTATGGACTGACTAACGTACACATTAACCATACTTAAAACTGTACATGAATGTGTTAACAAGGCTTTCTTTAATGTAAGCGTATATTTGTGTGGATGTGCGTATATATCCATGCGTATACACACACACACACAAGCAGACATATATATGTAAACATTCTTGCCGATATGGCTGTGCTCATGACGACAGACTCAAAATAGAATAGCATTTTGTGTATGTGTGTTCGACTCTGCGTGTTTGATTACACGCCTGTACAAATGAGTTGTACTTTCATGTACTCTTTATGACATAAATGCACAATGCATATGCACATATATTTTGTATACATATGTGTGTTTTATATATATATATATATATATATATATATATATATATATGTATATATATATACGTATGTTATTTTCTTTTTGATCCATGTTGATTTTCATTTTTTTTGCTAAAAGTTATTCCTAAGGATATTGTACAAGTAATTAATCAAACAAATTGGAGTTAGGTAGGGGTACATATTGAAAGAAAGAAAGAACAACAGAAGGAGCAAAAGGCTAACCAATTGGTGCCCTAGGGACAGTAAACACAGTAGGAAATGTCCAGATACAAGATAGAGGTATGAGATAGAAAAGTTGACCCATAAGACACGGCAGAGGTTATGTCAATCACACTCATCATAGAAGGAAATGGGAAAGGCCTTTGTCCAGCAGGTGACTCATAATAGCTGATATATATGTATATGTATATATATATATCTATATATGTAGATAGTAAGATTGTGTAACTAATGATTTCAATAATTTCATTGAATCCTTGGTTTCACTATCAATATACTATTACTTGTGACGCTGACCATTAGCACTGTAGTGAGTTTGATTCTCACTGAATGTTCCACTACACTAGCCTTGTGTCAAACTAAGCTAAACTTGGTAAATATCAAGTTTATTCTGCTTCAGTACTTACAGTGTATATGCTGTCTAGTTTGACACAAGGCCACTGTAGTGGGGCACCCAGCAAGGATCGAACATCACAATTTTACTCAAACATATTTATATGGATAAGACATGAAGTATAGACGAGTTTGTATATGTATAGATATCTATAGAAATACGTATAGGTATGTGCATGTATATACACATGTGTGTGTGTGTGTGTTTGAAAATGAGTTATAATTTATAGATTCTTGGATGTGTGACAGATTTTTTGATGGGTGTTTATTGAAAACTGATTGTGTACAAATAAATGCATTCTGAGTGTTTATTTAAAATATGTCTAATGCACTTTGTATTTTACAGTCTGGATCTGTGACATTGAATTCAACTTTTTATTGGATTTGAATCTATGAATTTGGAAAGGTTGCTTGTACATTTCGGTATACACAGATGAATACATCTACATTCACATAACATAGGTATGTCTATGTTTAGGTAAAAATTGTGAAACTAGTAGAATCATTTGAGATTTCATGAAATTCTTTGTTTCATCATCAGTGTAGTGTTAACATGCTCATAATGCTGACTGTGACTACTGTAATTTGCTTGATTCTCACTGGGTGCCCTACCACGGTGGCCTTGTGTCAAACTAAGCTAAAATCAGTATGTATCAAGTATATTCTACATCAGTATTAATAGTATATACACATATAAGGATCTAATAAAATCACTAGTTTCAGTCTAACAGTAATCTATATATATATATATATATATATATATATATATATATATACATATATCTATATATTTATATATCAGTATCAGTATCATCATCATCATCATCATCATCATCACCATCATCATCATCATCATCATCATCAGTCTTTTAACGTCTGTTGTTTGATATAGAACTTCCCCAGGATTCACAAAAGTTTACTATCGTGTGCATTGCGGAGCCAGTACTGGCTGCATTTGTCTTGTTCCTCTCTCCATCTAGTACTCTGCTGGCTTTAGTTCTGCCTGTGGTGTCTGGGGATCCATGTTGTGAGTCGTGATGTCCATTGATTGTCTGTCATTCTTGCAATATAGCCAGCCCATTGCCATTTGTGTTTTTTCTCTCTGTATATATATATATATATATATGCATATATGCAGCATATATGAGTTAGTATTTGTGTAGGCTGATACAGAAATATAGAAATTGGCAGGTATACATGTATATATATACATATATATATATATACATATATATATGTGTGTGTGTGTGTGTGTGTGTGTGTGTGTGTGTATGCATATGTGTGTGTGTATGTAAGTAAGTCGGTAATAAATAAAAACAAGACTGGTTGCTGCAGAATCAAACTCTACTCCCACTTCTATTACAACTGAAGGTAATTTCTGCAACATTTGTATTGCATATTTCATTAGTAAAAAATTATACAAATGTATGTTTTCCTGAATAAATGTTTTTATTTATAAGAATGAAATAAAGTGTGTGTATCTGTTAACTTGTTGATTTAGCTCAGTCAGTAAGGCTGCCTGTTGGCAATCAGTTGTTCGTGTAGTTCAAATCACTGAAGGGGAATATGGGTTTTATATATCAGTTCACATCCTTCATTTTGGTGAGGATTGTTCTTGTTGTTACTGTGGAAAAAAAATCAACTCCAGAATTGGTACTGGAGTTAGACTATTTACAGGGTTTATGATGTGTTTATTGAAAACTTAACAGATACAAATGAATGTATTAGGTGTATTTTTTTAAATATATTCATCTAATGCTTTTTTTTGCATAAATGTCTCTGATATTTACCTATGTATCTATTATCCAATATCCAATAATATAATGATATAAGTTTTTATTGAATTTGAACACATGAATTGGGAAGGGTTGTTTGTGTGTTCGGATATTCACAAATACACATACACATTTATATATGATGGGTATATTCATACTGATCTATATGCAGAAAGAATATGATATATTTGTATGAACGTATGAATGAATTTAGTATTATAAGATACACAGGTTTTACTTCTCTAATTTGGTCCTCGGTAGTCTTGCAATTCGCATAGTCCCACAGTAGTTTGTGGATCTGCTACTAGACTTCTTCGATTCAGTTTCAAACCGCAATTTGGACCGTAAGCAGTTTATAAACTGAATGTGTAAAAACTTAACCACAACCAACAAGCAAACTAATGACCTCTTAATTTGATCAATTTTACTGTTTATTCGATCATAGATGTGACATATATATTGTTCTGAATCTTATGAATTATTTTTGATACAATCAAGGAAAAAACATACATGCAAATAATTTTAATCCATTATGATATGATTTTAATTATAAATGATAGATTGTATGAATTATACTAAAAATATTCATTGTACTATTTTCAGCACTATTAGAAAAATTATTAAAAAAATTGATGAACTGCAAAAATCTATTATGTAAAAGGATGGAAAAAAAACCTTTGCTCTGTGGTATTTTCTGTGAACTAGTGATGATAAGGTTTCAGGGTGGCAGGATAAGGTTTCAGGGTGGCAGGATTAAAGGGGTTAAAGGAGTTAAACCGTATATTCCTGTCTAAGCTTAAGAGAATAAACATATCTGAGTTAGTTTTTGTATAGATAGATATAGGAACGGGTCAGCTTTCAATAGAAAACAGCCATGTAACCAATGTCTTTTGGCAGCATGCTGTGTTGGGGGTGATCATCTGTCGGACAATTATTGCTAAAAAAAGTGTGAATTTTCAAAAAATAAGCATGAATGTTGCCGAACATAGACTAAAAGATCAATTTAGCATAAACTTGCGTTGCAAATTAACCCCCGCCCCCCGTATAAACACTCATTTGGATGGGAAGGATTTAAGAAAAAACAAAACATTTTTTTAGGCACAATAAGAAGTAAATGTTTGGATTTTCAGCTCTCCATCTGCATTTATGTAGCTTGTACGCATGATATATACAAAGCCAGCCAGACCAAGTTGAAAACTGAAGAAACCTATGTTGACAGTTCTGGTGATGGATTCATAGATATTTTCCATAGTATTTTAGTTAAGTATAAGGCACAATAGTAGGATATTACTTCACTAATGGCTGGTCTGACTGAACAGATTGACAAACATAGTTTTATAGTAGGTGCTCCTCATGCTTGTGAGTGCGCATGTATATATATATATATATATATATATATATATATATATATATATATATATATATATATATATGTATATATATACATATATACATATATATATATATATATATATATATATATATATATATATATAAATAAATGTGTGTGTGTGTGTTTATATATATATATATATATATATATATATATATATATATAAATATTCTAATTAATCCCCATAAAAAAATCTACATTTGGATGTACTGGTTTCTCCGGCTATCCTAAGCAGAATGTTCAAATAAAAGCCTTTGGTAAGGTGAAATAGTATAAAGTGAAAGAGCAGTTACCATTAATTTATAAGAGAAAAGTGTTTGAGAATCCACAGACCCCCCAAATTGGTAAGGATGATATGTCAGGCCAAGACATCGGAGGTTGTGGTGGTGGGAGGTACAGGAAACTGGAATGTAGAAGAGAGAGGAAAAAAACATGTATTCTTTGCTTTTCGTCTTTCGAAAAGTGAGGAATTGAATTTGAATTCTATCAGATGATTTTTTTAGAAAGGAAACCGAAAACTTCTTTGAGTGGAAGACACCACTGCTTCAAATGGTGGATGAAAGATATTTATATCTGCTAAATTGTTACCTTTGAGTGGTAGAGTCCATAGTTATTGACAGAGAACGGAGAAAATCATTATATAAGTAGATAGATAGGAAATTGAGGTGTTGAGAGACAACAGTAGGTAACCTTGAAAGTGAGTGAGAACTATTATCTGATAAACAACAACAGAAACTGAGCTGCTTAGTCACTCAATAGAAACCATCACATGACCATTGTCTTTTGGCAACATGCTGTGTTGGGGGTGATCATCTGTCGGACAATTATCGCTAAAAAATCGTGTGAATTTTCAAAAAACAAGCATGAATGTTGCCGAACACAGACTAAGAGATCAATTTAACATAAACTTGCATTGCAAATTGAACCTCCATCTAAACAGCTATTAGGGTAGGAAGGATGTCAGGGTGACAAATAAAAAATTAGAAAAAAGGGTTGATCGATTGATAAGTTATCCATTGGCCTTCTGATGGGTAGTAATCGCCAAAAAAGTAAAAAAAAAAACAAGTGTGACTACTGCTGGACACAAACTAAGGGATCAGTTTGACATATACTTGCATTGCAAATTGACCCCCACCCTTTAAAACCTATTTAAAGGGGATTTAAAACAAAAACTTCTTTTTTGAAGCACCTAAGAATAAATGCTAAAAATTCCAGCTCTTCAACTTCATTCGTCTGGCCTGTACTGCATTTTAGGTGACAGTTTTGATTGACGGTTTCTAATTCTAAACAGTGAATATGCGAAATTGACTGTACATTCTTTTCTCTTGAATACTGACAAGGATGGGGGATTCTGGGTGCCTGAAGGTGGATCTGTGAGAGAGTTGAGGGGATAGTGGTTCAGATTTTGTTAGTAGGAACTTGGTTCAATTCTTTAGAGTGTGTCTACAGATGACACTTTGATGCATCTGTTTTTGCTACGTGTAAATGAGTGCTTGCTTAAGCTTTAACATACCTTTCATCGATTACCTCAGAGTATCTATAACTTATATCTTCGTGTCTCTTACCATGAGCATATATATATATATATGTACTTATTTCAGATAGATATATTTATATATGTAAATGTTTGTGTGTATGTGAAAAAAAAAGTCATTTGTGCTGTTGGATACTAATATCCATTCATATATATCATATATATGTCTCTCTCTCTCTATATATATATATATGTATACGGGTTGATAGAAAATAGATACAGCATAAAAAAAATGCTGTAGCAACAGTCTCTACTACCATGCGTTGATCAAATTAGCGATACTTTTCTGTGGCGTCTTGCTCATCATCATTATGATAATGATCATCATCAGCCTTCCCCAAGTCCTTTCATGACGACCATGTTTGCACTGACTTTTGCGATGTCTCACTGACAGACAGTTTTGATCTCATCTTTCCATCTCGTTTGGTCTTTACCTACTGCATTTACTATCCCATGGGCACCAATCATTCAACCTCTTGCATCATCTGTTGTCTTTTCTTCAAGCTTGGTGTCCAGCTCATCTCCATCTTTGTGGCCTGATTATTTGCATGATATGCCTCAACCATGTTGATCTTTTCCAATCTCGTTGAGTTATTCCCAACATTGCTCTTTCCATAGCTTTTTGTAAAATTCTGAGTTGTTATTCAGTTTGTTGTATAAGTTTTCATGTTTTGCATACACTGGAAAAGCACTGAGCCAATGTTCTTGAAGTGTCCAAAGAATGCAATATACTTCACGAATATTTTTATACATACATCGGTTTCTGCATGTACATGTGAGTGTGTGTGTGTGTGTGTGTGTGTGTAAGTATATATTAGTATATCAGTTTTTGGCACATTTTTTGAGTTATCACTTTTGGGGGGGGGTAGAATCTTGGCAACAAAATTAAATCATATCTAAAAACCATCCAGATTAAGAGAGAAATTGTTGCCAGTTTTTCTATGATGTTTCAGGGCGGCTATTTTTTTATGACTAATAATAATGTCGGAGGAGTAATTATGCATGGATCCGCCCCAAAATTTGATTAGTTCCTTCAAAGCCTATAGCTCACCCTTCCACAAAAGATCATTGAAATTAATTGAGAACTTTTGGGGATATTGTGTAGACAATCATGACATTTTGTGCAATATTCTGTGGTTAGGACTGATATCTTCAATGTAGGGGAGGTAATTGTGGATGGATCCACTTTGAAACTTAATAAGTTCTTCTTGAGTCTATTGTCAACCCTTCCACAAAATGTCATAGGAATTCATCGGAAATTTTTTAAATATTGTATGGACAGTCATGTAATTGACTGAAAAAAACAGAAAGATGTCTTTCAATCAAAAAAGATTCCTTAATCTGCCCCCAAATTGTATCACATCTTTCTTACAGCATTGCCCATTCTTCCAGTAAATTTCACTGAAATATATTCAGTACTTCCAGAGATATTGTATGGACAGATATGAAATTTTGGCAAAATCATGTTGTTTTGACATATAATTACAACGTAAGGGAGATAATTGTGAATGTATCCACTCCAAAATTTACTCAGTTCTTCCATAATTGATTGTTCAACCTTCAATAAAATATCATTGAAATTCACTTTTGAAGATATCTTGAAGAAAAGCAACAAATTTTTGCAGTAGTATGTGGTTTTGGAATAACTGCGATGTAGGGGAAGTAATTTATCTCTTTAATCTGATCAAAAATTTATCTAATCAAAACAAGGATATAAACAACTATTTTTTCAGAATAAAATTTGTGAAATCAAACTTTTTTACAAAAAAAAGAGTTTTAATTTGATTATAAGTTCATTCAATCAAAACAAAGATATAAACAACTATTTTTTAAGATCAAAAGTTCATGTGATCAAAATGAGATAAAACTTGTTTTACAAAAAAATAAGTAAATTTTGCCACCTAGCCAATTTCACCAATTATATATATATATATATATATATATATATATATATATATATATATATATATATATATATATATATATATATATATATATATATTCTTATGTGTTATACAGAAGTAGACATTACTGCTCTGTGTATGAATTTTCCTTGTGGGGGTAACCAATTGTTTTCCATGTATGGTGATTTAAAAACAAAACCATAATATAAACGTCACCTCCTCTTAAGCTACCATTTTGATATATGCTTTATTGTATTTTTAGGGCTGTGTCATATATATACATCGTATATGTAAAGGAAGCTGCTGGTTATAATTACAGATAATGTTATTAAGTGGTTATAGATATCAAAATCAATTAGTTCCTGACACTTTATTTAAAGTGATCACAAGTTGCTTCCTCTATGCATCCTCCAATCAATGTTAATAACTTCTTATTGTTATCTAAAAGGCCTTGGTCCGAAGTGATCCAAATAAACAGTTTATATACATATATATATATTATTGTGTCATCCACAGTCAGCTTTTTCGATGTATTACATCTCTTCAGTGCAGCTATAGACTTTCCATTATCCCATCCAGTACCGCTAAACAGAATTGAAACCTTCACTTCAGACCTACAGGCCGATATCCTACCTCTGGACTACGGAACTGGACAGTCAGTAAGGCTGAATTTAAGCAATATATTTATTTACACAGAAATCCCTCATCCACCAGAATGCTCTATTCCTATGGAAGAGCAGTGCATAAGCTTACAATGGATGGCTTACCTCACTTACGTATATATATATATATATATATATATATATATATATATATATATATATACGTATATGTTTATATGTATATATATATATATACGTATATATATATATATATATATATATTTATATATGTGTATTCTCTGTTTATATATATATATATATATATATATATATATTTGCATTTATCTATTTATATGCAATTCTGTACTTATACTTCTATTTATTTATATATGTATATAAATATATCTGTAAATCATTTATGTAATAAGCTCAGTCTTTGTAGAAGGGGTAAATAGGACTGTCTTTATGTCATCTCATGTATACTGTCTTAATCATTCAGCTTTTAACTGCATGTGGCTATATTTTTAAAAGAAACCTCTCTATTTTGAACTACAGACCTTGTTATCTGCTTGTGCACCTGTGTGCGTGTGTCGGAACTGTAAGTTCTTTCAGCTGCACGTCTGTGTCTGTGTGTTGGTGTTTTGTCAGCCAACATGGAGTCTATTGTATTCATCCATTTCACTTAATAAACTTTTGATTCAGCACTAAATACTTTCTCTCTCATTTATAATAGGTGATTTGATTTTTGGGGGAAAAAGAAATTGTTTCTAAGTTCTAATGTTTCAAATTTTTTTGGTCTTCATATTCATTGTATTGATATTTTTGTTAATCTTGAAGGTGCATGAATATACTTAGATGAATTTTTTGACATGTATCAGATACTTGACTATGTACTGTCAGCAGAACTTAATAGCTTTAAACACTTTATGTTTAAAAAAAACTTTTTCCCCCATATTTATGTCATTTCAGTCAATTATTTCCTAATATCTGTAAATCTAATTCATGTAATATTTTCACAGTTTTTTTTAACTAGAATTCGATATTATGGGTGAATTTTTCTTGATAGGATCATCTGTTTTTTACCCTGTAACTGTTTCGGGGATTTAAAACAAATGCATGTGTGTATATATGTGTCTATATATACAAAACACAATATGCATTCATATATATATATATATATATATATATATATATATATATATATATATATATATGAACTGCTGCTGCCAGATCAAACCCCACTCCTACTTATATTACAACTGAAGATGATTACTGTAACTTTTTAATTGTATATACAATGAATATATATATATATATTTTTGTATAAATGTATTTATTTGATAATTTGAAATAAGCCTTTACATATCAGTAAGATAAATTTTTGTGAACATAGACTTGTCATTTTTGGCTCAGTCAGTAAGTGAGGCTGCTATTGATCAGACAGAAGCTAGGGAAATGCTAATTTTATAAATGTATTTATTTATTAGAATGAATCAAACCCTGACATATTGGTAACATGAATTTTTGCAGGTATGTAAATCTTGCTGAGTCCGTAAGTAATTCGCTTACCAATCAGTTGGTCATGATTCCCAATTACAGTATGGAATATTAATTTCATATATCAGTCTGGTTTAACATGATGAGAAAAACTAACTGTGGAGCATTTACTCCCCTAAATTTGGCGAGGATAATTCTTGTTATTGTTTCAGTTAAAAACATAGTAAACTTCAGATTTGGACTGGTGTTCGACACTATATTTTTGTAGGTAACATTTTCAATGAAAACACAGATACTTCACCCTGATCTCATGTAGAAGTGCTGGAAAAATAGTATTTTGATCTGAGGCAGAGTGCACAGATACTACACTTTGATTTGTATTCACTTGTTTCTGCACATGTGCAAGATATAACATAATAGGGGATTTCCAAACAGAAAGCTTTAAAAATTGCTCCAGTCCCTGCAACTGGTGTTGCGAAGGGGTCAGGGCAAGCCCGAAATTTGCCTTTTACTGCAATGGGAAGCCCTAGGACTTACTCTCAAGACTTGAGCAGAATCCTTGGCCTCATGAGCTGATACTGATCATCAGTATTGCACCGGCACAAAACTACCTAAGTATTTACTGCAAACAGATACTACAGTCTGATTTTAGGCAGAGGGCAGGGAGGTGCAAAAGTTTGATCATGGAAAACCTGCGAGAGGCCTTTGTCTAGCAATGGACATGATGGCTGATGATGATGATGATGATGATGATGATGATGATATTATTGGGCTTTCCCTTCTAGCCACCATTTCCTTATGTTTTCAACCCAGCGAAACAGCGAGTCATAATCCCTAAGGAACTTAACAGGTGATATGTTTTGCCAAAGGGCAATGAAGGGCATTCAAGGTTCTTTGAAAATAATTAATTTGTTTAGGGATATGTGTTACTCTCACCTGTAAGGTTGAAGCTTAGAGTTGGCTATAGCTTCGGTTAACAACTAAAAACAGATAACATTGTTGATGTTGTTCTTGTTGGAAAATAAATTATTAATATTATCCTTATACATTCCATACTTTTTATCATTGATTATCATTATTATTATTATTTTTTTGTACTCATTGAGTTTCCACATCAGCACTGACAGGTGGCTTTCACTGGAGATCAAGTGACAGCAAGTTTCCCAAGTACTCCAAGACTCTCCTCAGTAATCAATTTGACTTCAGTAGTGCTGTTGTCTGGATAATCTCAGCTCTTTTGCAGTTTCTATTTTTCTCCAACTTTTTTACTGTTCCAAGGGCTCCGATAACTATTGGCACTACTGTCACCTTATTATTCCTTCAACCAGCAATAATCTTCTCTTTAATGAAGTTTTTTTCTCTCTCTCTTTTTTGCTAACAGGGTTCGCTGTCTGATTTTTTTCTTATTTTTTATTCAGTATTTTTTAATAATTACATAAATACCAAATATATACCAAGTGTTACACTTAGTAATGGCTTCCAAGCTCAGCGCAGGTGGCAGTGGTAGTGTAAAATGCAAAACGAGTCCATATCAATGTGAGAAAAGATCAAGAAAACTTGACCACAGTGTTTTGTTACAGAAGTTGTGTGGAATGTGTGGTATTGGTCATCGATTGTATATGATATTCAATGTGTACATGAGAGAATCATGTTCAACCTAACATGGGAGATCATAAGACTGCTCAGTATATGAGGGGAAAAACAGGAGTCCAAGACATCATAAAAACCACTAGGAAACTCAAATGGCAATGGGCTGGTCAAGTTGCAAGAATGGCAGACAATTGATAGACATCAAAACTCACAACATGGATCCCCAGAAATCACATTTGAAACTGAAGCCGGCAGAATACAAGATGGAGGGACAAACTGTGCAGGTTCAGAAAGTATTGGTTCTGAAATGTCCATAATAGAGGGGTGTGGTGAATCCTGGGGAAGGTCTATGTCCAAAGACGGACAATAAAAAGACCAATGATGATGAGGATGAGGATGATTTGATATACCTGTAACTGTTTCATCGAACTAAATAAACTCTATTAATTATATTGATGCATAGCATCTGACCATTTAATTCATATCTAATATTTTTTCAAGTTTTTTTAAAGCCCTAATGCTTTGAAGATATCAGATGTACATAATTATTGAGTCAAAGGTGCAAGATTGAATTTTGACTACATAACCTCTGTTGGTCCAGCAAAATGGAACCAATGATGTGACAAATTGTTTGTGTGCCTGCATTTAGAATAGAACAGCTGTACATTTAAATACCAATGTCACAAAATTTGTTGGTATGAATGTTTATTTGTTCAGGTCTATGAGTTCTGTTTTGAATGGGAGACATTGGCATTAAAGAGAAGAAAACAGTAATTTGACCGACTGCTGAAACTTTGTCTGAGTGTAAGTGTAGCAACTGAAGATCCAGAAAGAATATATATTTTTTAAAAATATCTAAAAACAGAAATATTCTAAGATATCAATCTATTCATGCATGATATAAAAAATTCTGTCATTTTTTAGGGCACTCTGCAGATATGGATAATAATAGTCCTCTGGTTGTGCAGAGGAGGTCAACTTGAGCACCCATTTTGGAAACATGAGAATTGAGCTTCATAATTGAGACAAGAAGATTCAAGTAACCAAATCTTTAATGGCTTGGAGAATGGGATCAGCGAGCTGAGTTCAATCTAATGTTCCAAACACGTCATAAACCAATGTCTTTTGGGGGTAGGCCCGTGTCCAACAACTTACTTTAGAAGCCTGATAAAAGAAAAATTTAGATTGAGAATGAATTTATTTGTGTTCACATTTCCTTCACCTTGCATATTGACTAAACTTTTTTGGAAGATCAATTCCTGCAAGATTTTTTTTCTTCTGTAAAAGAAAATGACATAGAACCTTTCCCTAAAATATCTCACATTTCTTGAAAAATGATGAAATTTTCGAACCTCTAAATGTCCCAATTTCTAGTTGAATGGCTCAAACTTAAACCCAATTAGCTTGATATGTACACCTAAATATTTTAACTGTTTTCAAAGAGATTTCAGCTTAAAAATAGCAAAACCATACATATAATAAGAATCCTCTCTGTCATATATATAATATATGAGCCCTGTCTGGCTTACATTATAAGAGCCCCGTCTATCACATTGATAGTATCAGTGGCAACCATTAGACCCTCTTGCTTCCTATCCTACATGCTTATCATATTATCTGACTTTTTCCTCCTCTCTTCCTTCGTTCGTTCTTATCTAGCTACTCAACTTTCTTTTCTCTCCATCTCTCTTTTCCTCTTATCAAACTATGAAACTCTTCACTTCCCCCTCTCTCATTTTAGCCTTTTATCAAAAACCAAAATTTCTTTTCTCCCTTCTCACTTTCTACCAGCTAATAAAACTACCTAAACTACCTAACTTTCTTTTCTCTCCTCTCCCCTCCTACCTTTTTATTTAATTACCCAACTTACTCTTCCTCTCACCTTTCTGCCCTCATATCAAATTACCTACTTTTCTTTTCTCCTGCCTCCCCTTCAACCCTTTTATCACATTATCTAACACTCTTTCTTCCTCACTCCCTTCCTATTCTTTTATCTACCTAAATTTTTTTTCACCCTTCTTCTTTCCTACTCACTTATCAAACTACCTAACCTTCATTCCACTGTTCTCCCTTCCTACCCTCTTATTGTACAAGCTAACTTTCTTCTCGCCCTCCTCCCTCCCTACCATGTCTGTCTTCCTCATAGTATCAGTAGCAGCCATCAGCCAGGATTGTTGTATACTCATGATAACCATCAGTAAAGCGTCAGATCAAGGGCTGGTATATTATAAAACGTTGGACATCTTTTATTGATCATAAAAGCAAAATGAAATCATCTTCATTTGTTAACAGCAACTCACAACTAAATCTCTCATGATATTCCTTTCCTGCAAGATTTCAAAATATCTAAGTAGTGTAAGCAGTGCCCTTATACTGCTTGTGACTTCAACCCTGTTTGGGCTCTGTATAGCTCATTACTACTTACTCCGCCTGTTTTTACGAAGCGTGAAATAGACTTATCGGTGACAAGCACCCCGATTGACATCACTCTAATCACCCAGTTTCATTTTACTCTAGGAGGGGTAGATGGATTCATGCCTTTCACAAAGGCATCTGGACGCAGGTCCATTTTCTATGTCATTAACTGCTCAGACCCTTCCCAACCTCATATAGAAAAGGGTATTTTATATTTCTCTTGGGGAAATTAGGTTTCTTGTCGTTAAAGATGTTGATGTGAAAATATAGCTCAGTTTGTTTGAAAAGGTTAAGAAACCCAGATAAAAAGCATTCATTTCATTAATTTCATGAGTAAGACAGTTTCATGATGCTGTTTTATTTGAAAACAAAAAAAGAAATGCGTGAAACATACCTTTTGCTTGAAATGAGTATATATATATATATATATATATATATATATATATATATATATATATATATATATATATATATATATATATATATATATATATATATATATGTATGCATTTGCATGTGAAATGCCAGTCCCCATCTGGAGTTGATTCAAAATCACCCCCAACTGATTGGTAGTTGTGTCTTTTCACAACTGAGCTAAATTGACAAGTTTTAAACAAAACCAAAATTTATGTTAAAGATATGCCAGGACTATTTCCATTGTGATAGATAAATATATTTATTAAGTTTGCTTTCCCCTACTATGATTTGAAATAATGACCAAGTGATTGGTAGGTGGCTCTCTCACTGTTTAAACCAACTTACATATCCATGAAATTTATCTTACAGATATGGGACAGCTCATCTCATTCTAATAAATAAATATTCCTCTAATGAAATTCATATTATCACAATTTTTTTATATTTACCATATAGACAATACAAAAGTTGCAGTAATCATCTTCCATCAGGATGTAAGCGAGAGTGGAGCTTGACCCTGCAGCAATCAACTTTGCGTGTATCTGTATGTATATATACATACATATATATATATATATATATATATATATATATATATATATATATATATATGCACACACACACTCACATGCACATACACACAAACACACATATAAATATATATATATATATATATATATATATATATATATATATATATATATACATATACATATATATATATATATATGTGTGTATATATATATACATACATATCATTGCCTTGTTTTCAATTGAATACAATTTGTGTAGATCCATTAGTTTCATCCTCCAATATTTACAAAAATCCATTTCCTGCTACTGTAAAAAGTGCACTAATACAATTCTAACTCACGAGTGAGTTCTCAACTCTGGATACATGTGGAAGTAAAGGCTGCGGTGCAACTTTAGCACACCAGCACAAACACCCACACACACACACACACACACATACTCACACCCACATATATTCAATCCCCTCCCCCCATGATGGCTAGGGGGCACCTTCACAACACTATCAACTTGGTTATATTGAAACAAATTTGAAACTAGCAAGTGCTTGTTTATAGAGCAGAGGAATTTAACATATAAGAGTTGAGGTTTTAAGTTAGCAGTTTTCAAACTTTATTGTATGCAGGGATTGCCCTTGGTACAGGCAACACGGAGAGTTGTTCAGGGTGCCAAATATTAGGAGTTGCCTATCGTGTGGCAGGGACCATATGAATTTCCTAATCACAATCAGTAAAACTGAAAAAAATGAATCGATTTTTCAGGAGTATATGACATTTAAATACTTTCTGTTTTGTTTGTCAGGACTATTTTCTTATACCTGATCATTGTAATTCCAATTGTTATTCCAATACATTTATTTTTCTGCTGTAAAACATGAATAAATCAGACTGTCTCTCGGCAGCAGATCATGTTGAGGGTAATCAATAAAAAAATTCAAAAGAAAGGATAATCAATGAATAAATTACTTCTCTAGACTTTTGTTGGGCAATGATCTCTAAAAAAGTCTGAATTTTCAAAAAACAAGCATCAATGTTGGTCAAAACAATTTGTCTCGACATAATAAAGAGTAATTGTCTAGATTTCCAGCCCTCTAGCTCCATTGGTGTAGCCTGTATGCACGATATGCTCATAGTTTGTCAAAGTTCAGCTTGCCTGGGGTGCCAGGAATCCAAGGGGCGGCACTGACTGTATGAGAGCACGCTGAGAAATATATTTGACATGCATTTAACCATGGGTGATAATTTACAAGAACTTTTTGTATATATACCAGGTGACAAGAAAATGCCAAGAATTTGATTGTCACTAATATATAACTTGAGTAGTTTCTTGCTAAGATCTCAGTGATTCAATAGTTTAATGAGGTATTTATCATTAAGTTAAGTATCAATGAATTACTACGAATACAACTGAGAACCATTTAAGTTATATTTTAGCATCTACAGTCTACATATATATAATAAATATATATATATATACATATATATATATATATATATATATATATATATATATATATATATATATATACATATATACATATATATATATATACATATATACATATATATATATATATATATATTTATATATATATATATATATATATATATATATATATATGTATAATTACTTTTGAAATAATGTGTAAGTTGATACTGAAAGAAGGAAATGAATTAGATGAAAACATTTCAATAATCAATGATCAGTGCACTGGTGTACGTACCATTCCCCCCACCTTATTGCTAAAATAGTTGAGATCTTACAAAATCTGATAACAAAACCACTAGATTGGCAACTCTGTGGTGGAGGTGGGACGGATATGATATCCATACTGGACATGTTCAAGTCTCAAAAGACATTTTTTTACATACAGCAATTAATTATCAGAAACCATCACCCAAAACTGTCATCATCAACAAAGGTTTTTCCAGTTCTCATGAGTGTTAAAAATTTTAACATTTACTTATCATTATATCCAGAAAAAAAAATTGTTATTGTTATTTGACCCCACTTCCAAATAGGTTTCTATTGGGGGGATTCCTTCCACAATGTAATTTTCTGCTAAATCTGTCTCTCTCTTTTTGTTCGGCAGTATTCATGGTCGTTCTTTGAAAACTCAGACCAACTGGAAGTGTTTTGTCTAAGTTTGAGCTGTACCACAATAATTTGAGTGATTTTTATACTTGAAGATATTGCCCTCTTTTTTTTTTTTCAAAAATGTTATATTTAGTGAAGAAATACTTTCCATGATTTTTTCTTTTTAAGTGATCATAGGCCTAATAAAAGGCATGAGAAGTAAATTATTATCACTGATCACCCCTTTATTCAATTTTCCAATCAATCACCTCCAGCATGGCATGCTGCCAAAGGACATTGGTCACATGACGGTTCCCACTGAGTGACTAGCTAGGCGTGTTCTATTAATATTTAAGCTTCTGCTAGCTTACTTAGCTTTCATAGCTCAGTTGGTGAGAGCAGCAGGCCGTAAACTTTGATTCCATCTGGAGGCATGAGTGTGTTACTGAAAGCTTATTAGAAACCAATATAAACATTCTTCAGTTTTCAAGCTGGTCTGGCTCCCTGGCTGGATGGCTATGAATGTATGTATCAGATGTAAAGGCCACACCAATGGAGCTAGAGGGCTGTAAATTCAAGTGTTTACTCATTATTTTGTTTTGAAAAAAACGTTTTCATTTTGTGTTTTAAAAAAATACCCCCACTAAACAGTTTTATTTGTGTGGGGTTCAATTTACAATGTAAGTTTGTTCAAAATTAATCTCTGGCCTGAGTTGATTAGTGATAGATAGCATCATAAAATTCAAGATGAAGCAGAGATGGCGTGTGGAAACTGCAGACCCTACAACCATGTGGGGGTGCAGTGGATCTGGAGAAGCTAGAAAAATCTATTAGAAAATCTGGAAAATTTTTTCAAATAATCTAAAATTATCTGAAAAATAATCCAAAAAGAATTTGTAGAGGTGTGCAGTCGGACCTGACACCACCGTGGATGAAGGTAGATAGTTGTAAACAATGCGTAATATGATTCATGTTTATGTATTTGGAGAAATCTTTGTGGCACACTTTGGAGATAGATATGGCACATAGTTTGAAAATCAGTGTTAATTCTCTCTTACTGCCCATCGATATTCAGAAAGATGTTGTTTGATAGTTTCTTACTAAAGCACAAAATGGGATTTCTTTCAGCAGTTATAGAAATAAATGGACATGCATGATTTTGAGCTGAGATATATAAACAAATACTCATGTGCATACTCTGGAATACGCAGGACGTATGTACATACATGTGTATATATGTATGTACATACATGTGTATATATGTATATATATATGCATTGCAAGGATTCATATAAATGCATAAATAAATACCTTCAACATGATGTGTATCATCCTAATTACACACACATATACACACACACACTTACACACATGCATGCATGCACACACACACATATATATTTTACATTATCTCATATTGAGATTCTTATTCTTTTAAATGGTCTCTCACTTTTAAAAGGTGAATTGTTTGTTCTATTTATCTTGTCTAGGCTAAGTGATACATTCACTGTGTAATGACAGGAGATCATTCTAACGAAGTTTCAATATAATATAATGCAATTTATAATCATTCTGTCGGATCATATATCCATTTCTTAAAAACGTATATGTACATATCCTGTATACAAATTTTTTTCATGCTGCTCTGCACTTGAACACTTTTATTATATAAACAGCATATTATTATTATTAGAATACATATATATATATATATATATATATATATATATATATATACATATATATAATCATCATCATAAGCAATTGTAAATCAACTGCCAGACAAAGACCTTTCCACCAAGTCTTTTTTCTCCTCTCTCTCTCTCCCTCCTTCTCTGTCTTAGAAACAGTCGACTGAACTGTCAGTATAAGTTTCTTCAATTTTCAAGTTGGTTTTGGCTCTGTATGCATACAGGCTTCACGAATGGAGCCAGAGGGCTAAACATCTGAACATTTACTCCTTATGTCTACAAAAAAATAGATTTGAAAAAAAAATTCCCCCTAAATAGGTTTTTAGTGGTGGTTCAATTTGCTATGTAAGCTTTAGCTTAATCGGTCCTTTAGTTTGTCTGGCAGCATTCATGCTTATTTCTTGATAATTCAGACTTTTTTTAGAGACCGCGGCCCAACAAAAAGTAAGAGATGTAACTTCTTCATTTCTATTTATAATGTAACTATAATGCTGAAATGGACCCTCATTTTCCATTGGTTGTAGGAAATGGTGCATGTAAAAATCTCTTTTTCTTTCTGCCAATGTCAGTTTGGCAGTATGAATGAATCACCAAAGCCTCAGCATGAATCAGAACTGATTAATTAAACTAATTAGAAATTATCTAAAGAAAGTAGATCTTTTATCTAAAAATATCTAAAGATACATCAAAAGATTTTTGCATTGTTTGTACCAAGGCTGTTGCTGACCATTTTAGTGCTCTACACACAATTGCTTTCTAGTGCTACCTCCAAAGAAAAACACAAATGTGATTTTTAAACCGATGAAATATATTTTACAAACTTTGCAAGAACAGCAACATGATTCAATACAATAAACCAAATAAAAGTACATTATCAGAGATGAATAGGGAATGGAATGATTATATACAAATTAGAAAACAGAATTATACAATTTGTCACAGAAAAAGCAGAAAAGTCGAAAAACTTTACAAACTCTGCGGAAGATAGAGATATCCAAGTACTCAGACATTTTACAGCAGTCGTGGGAGGCTCAACAGAGCTTCTCTAGCAGGCAGACTCATCCCTAAACCTGTAATTTATTGAGTTGTTCAACAAAAAATATGCAGCTTAGGTCAGAAACTGGAGCTTTAGCTCTCCCCAGAGGAAAAAAAAAATGATAAATACCAATAAAAACTTTTCATAGTGCTTTTCTTAACAATGTGCTATACAATAATGTAAGCATATCAGCACACAGTTATGATACTGATAACTTCCTTTAACAGCCTCAGCCTTTAACAACAGTCAGTGGATAGAGTCCAAGCAAACAAATTTGGCAATACTAGTATAGCATTAGAAGAGGAAAATTAGATTTATCTGTTTAACAGGGAAGACAAAGAAAATGTAAATCAAACTGTCAGTCTTCAAAATCTGAGTCATTTTTTGTTTTGTTTTGTTTTAGGTGTTTTTGGTGTTTAAGCTGCCAATCCTTTCATTTTTTTCTCATTTTCTGTTGATGCAGTTCTAGTTTCTGTAGGTAGTGCTCTTTTCAATATCTATTCAACCATGACGACTATCACTGGTCCTGCTAACTATCCAGTTCTTCCTCTGACTATACAAAACAAACAACTGTATCTGCTTCCAGGGACCTGTGTTTCAGAGGAGTTCCCCAAAAATGTCACCACAATGGGTGCATAGAATAGAAAATAAAAAAGCTTTCGTGCACTAGGTACAGATTTCAGAGGTACATGTTTGTATTGGCAAAATCATGAATTTGTTCCTCATTTGACAGCTTCTGACTGAATTCTGCATTGATGCTGATGTTTATGTGCAATTGATGAATGATGGTATGTTTCAATGAGTAACTTTTGAAAAACTCAGTAGAGGCAACAGTTACTGGGAGAGTTATTGCAGTCCTCAAAGCAATCCAGAGGTTTGGGTAGAGGCCATGAAATCGGTTCTCATGCAGGAATATCAGCATCACTTGGGCAGTTTTCTGTGGTGATAGTTGTGGTTAATTTATGACTTCTTGTGCCAAATCAAATCCATTAAGATCAGCTTTTCCTTTTGCAATCACCATCTTCGGCACTTAAGTCTAATGTTTTTGCAGATCCTGCTTAGACATTCCTTGAATTAAGCAATCAGTATGAATGCAGCTGAATGAATCAGATGAATAGATCTGAAGATTTTTAGAACTAATCAGTTAAGTCTAAATTCGACTAAGTTCTGAGCCACAGATGTGATGATGAGTTTATTTTCTTCTTATATTTTTTATATTATCAAGACACGGTGGAAATAATAAAATATCAGTTTAAATACTCAAGCATGTGGATTCTTTTTTAGTTACATTATTTTTATTCTTCAGATAGTGTTATTATGTATAAATAACATTTTACATGATTGAAATTTCGGAAAACTTTTGAATGTCAAATTTGTGTCATTAAAATGTTTACTAATGGACATACTCTTAATCTTCTGGAAAAAATATAGGTAAATTTTTCTCATAGATGAGATTTTTTTCTCTGATCATTCTTCTTGATAATAACACAAAGATTTTGAGGTTAAAATAATCTTTTATGCAAATTTGAGGCTTTTTTTTGATCGGTTGTCAAATTCTGGTGGAAATTTTTTGGCCATGTATAGAAATAAAGTAATGAAAATATTACTTTCCCTTTTTTTCAAAATTTTTTATTACAACTACAACAATCAGTTTCAAGAGTTTACTCAGCAATTCTAAATATTTTTGCACAAAATTATTGTTAAAATCTGATTTAGTGCTTATTATAGGAGTTTAGACCAATGGTTTTTAAACCACTGGGTCATGGGCCAGTACTGAGCTGGAAAGTATGTCTTACCGGGTCATAAGGAAACAATATGATTTGGCAATACAATAAAGATGAAATATTTTGCTTGGATCTTGATATCAAATTTGTTAGATAAACCCCAGTAGAAACAAAATTGGGAGTATTAGTCACTTTTAAATGACTTATAGTTGACTTTTCACCCATATTGCGTCGGTGAATAACTCACCCCTACTGGACAGACCATAAAAATATTGAACATTGGTGCAAAAAAAATTGAAGACTAATGGTTTACACAATCTGGGTTTAGTCAAAATGAACAATTACAGATAGAAATAAATCACAAAAAACTTGACAAATTAATCAAATGAAATAATATTTAATCAAAACATTACTTATTTCATTTGACTTTCGGTCTGTGACTCCTATAAGGTAATCAAACAGAACTTTTCAATTAGAAAGAAAAAAGTCAACAAAGAAAAGAATGAAAGCAAAAAAGAATAAAAAGATAAGTCAGCAGTTTTTTTTTTGATTTTCAACAAAAGGGAAACTTGAAGGAAAGTTTTACAAGTTCACCTTTAAACTCGAATCAAATTTAAAAACTATTTTTCCAATATTTTGAGAATTAATATCAATATTCTTCTCAGCCTTTGATCCCTGTTGTCTTTTTGGGGTCATTTTTCCTAAACTTTCTACTGAGCGCATGTTATGTAGGTGTTGTCCTACCTTAGAGCAGACAGTTTGAGTTAGGCAGCCAGCACAGAACGAGGACAAAGCAGAGGGCACTGGGTACATGATAAGATAGGTGGGGGCACCAAAATTAATTTTATAACATACTTTTAGAAGTTATGTATATCTTGTATTACCTTGATTAAGATTGTCTGACGGTACCTGTTAGGCTGTTTTGGTGCCACTTCCTGCGTGTGGTGCTTTACGTGCAATGCATTGTAAGAGTGTGCCTAAAAGCGTCCCTGGTTGTAACCAAAATGATCATAGACACCTAAAAAGCACTTTTTGGAAAAAACAAGAAAAATGTTTTCGGATGGTGCCAAGTGGTGTTCTTGAGCAAATTTTCAACACACACACACACACACACACACACACACACACACACGTATAGCTATGCACACGCTGATACTGGAAAAGAGAAGAATTTGTGGCCGAGTCAGCTGGTTGATTAGAAGGCCATTTGTGTGATTAAATTGATAGACAGATAGATGGGAACATGGATAGATAGATAGAAGGGAACATTGATTGATAGATAAATAGATGGATAGATAAATAGATAGATAGTCAGGAAAAAGTGTGATAGATATATAGATAGATTGATAGGAACAGAGATAGATAGATAAATAGATAGAAGATGAATAGATAGATTGTTAGGAAAAAAGTGAGACGGATAGATAGATGGGAACAGAGATAAATAGATAGTTTAGAACAGAGGTAGATAGATACATAGATAGACAGATGAATGAATGGATAGTTTAGAACAGAGATAGATAGATAGATAGATAGATGGATAGATCGATGGGAAGAGAGATGGATAGATTGATAGATAGTTTGAGTAGATGTCCATATGTATAAATGAATGAGTCTATCCAACTGTTAGAATATACACCTGTATGTCAGCAGGTGTAATTAGTGAATGTTACTTCCTTTACTTATATATATGTATATGCTTTGTAGCCGAGTGCACACCTATGTCTTAAAACATATGTCTTGGAAATGAGGCATGATATTGACATGTAAATGTCAGTTTTGGTTTGAACATAGCAGACAAATACATGTTCAGCCTACCATTTAAATTATGGTCAGCATGTGGTTTTTATTTAAGACATGAGGGAAAAACCTAAATATCTATGTAAATATATTTGTGCTCGTGTATGTTACAGTGATATTTTGAAACTAGTGATTTTCTGCAACCCCTGAAGATTTTTATAATTTTATCAAATCCTCCGTTTCATAATCTGGGTAGTAATGGTTAACAAGCTTGTGATGCTGACCATTGCTAATATGGGTTTGATCCTCATTGGGTGCCCCATGATTGTGGGCTTGTGTTAACCTTACTAGAGATTATTTTGGCACAAGGCCACTGTTATGATAGTAGTCAGCATCACCAAATTGTTAACCATGACTATACTAATTGTTACATGGAGGATTTGAAAGAATTACTGAAATCTTAAGAGATTTCACAAAATCCCTAGGAATTTCTCAAAATCACTAGTTTCATAATCTTACTGTAACATACACAAGCGCAAATATATGTACTTGTACCTACATTATGAAACATACATATGTGCTCGTGAAATCTATGAATCCATACAGGTATATGTATGTATTCATATATATATACATAAATATATAAATGAATTAGCATAGTAAGCATTCATTTTACACCACAAATATTCATTTTCAACAAATTTTCCTACTGGACACCAGGCCCAGGGAATGAAAGTGTTGGTCAAGTGTGTCTAGGAACCCACCAGGCAGACATGAGTTCAATCTCTGCATCTGGTAGTGCAAAAATGTCAGACTCTGGTTCAGTTGAAATAGCAGACTAACAACTTCACCTGAACAAATTAATAAGGAATAATCATCTAATATGAGATATTCCCTGACACAGACAGTGGAATGAGAACAATCGGCATGTATTGAATAAAATATTCATTTGTACCTACCAGTCTCATTCTGTTCTATTCGTTAACCTTCTAATTTATTTTCCGTAAGATGAAGCGTTATCATTTTTTTATTTTTCATCAGTATTTCCTTCCTTCTTGAGTAAACATGAAATTGCTGCTGCTTTTACTATGAATTGTAAAAACAATAACAAATATGGTGCCAATGAAGATTGCAGAGGATTAGAAGTTCAAAGGTTTGACAAGTCTGATTGGTCACTCCAAAAAAAAAAAACTGTCACTAGAGCTACATCTTTTGGCAGCATGCCATGTTGAGGATGATCAAATATAAAATAGGAAAAAAGAATGACCGATGAATTAGTTCTTTCTTTCAACTTTTTTTGCTCAACAGAAGGTAAGAAAAGTTACTAAAGGAGTTTGAATTTTCAAAAGACAAAATGAGGGAACAATTTGAATTGCAAATTGAGCCTCAAAATAAAAATCTATTCAGATGTGGAATTTTCAAAAAGCAAAAATGAGGTTCTTTCTCGTCATAATAATGGGTAAACATTAACATTTTCAGCCCTGTAGCTCCATTGATGCAGCCTTTATATGCAATACATACATATGTACATACACATATTTGTAGCCAGCCAGACTAACTTGAAAACTGAAGAAACCTATTTTGACAGTTTTGATTGACCTCTTCTAATAATAGTTGATGGTGCT
Source organism: Thysanoteuthis rhombus (assembly GCA_963457665.1). Taxonomy (NCBI): domain Eukaryota; kingdom Metazoa; phylum Mollusca; class Cephalopoda; order Oegopsida; family Thysanoteuthidae; genus Thysanoteuthis; species Thysanoteuthis major. Next base: position 3,184,640 of record OY735205.1, on the reverse strand, counting down.
TCATCTGATAAAGAATAAAAAGAAGATAAATGTTCTTGTGTTGTTTTAGCATTATTCTTTCAAAGAATCCTTATTTTATAGTAGGATAAAAAATCTCTGGATTCTTCTATCTTAATGGTAATTCATTGATTTTCTCATTCCAGGTTGGGATAGAAAAGCAGTCGTCTTAAGTACAAGTTCTATCATTCTGAATATCTTGAGAACCAGTCATGAATCTTCAATGTCACTTGGCAACCAATTAGAGGGGATTTTACTGCGCATGCATGAACAGAAATTATCCCACTGGACAACTCAATTGGCTGTGAGATGCTAGTGAATGAGGTTGTGTACTTTATGACCACTGTATTCAAAATGACCGAGCTTATGAATTCTTCACATATTGTGCTGGTTTTTCTGCCAAATCATCACATCACCCCAATCTGTTAGCCCTCCTACAGTTCATATTTGGCTCCCTGCAATTGCAAAAAATTCTTAGAGTATATATGAGATTAAGGAGAATGCAATGAGGCTGCAAATGGCGATCCTGAAAAAGGACTTACTAGATTTTTTCAAAAAGTGGTATTGACACTTGGATAAATGTGTAAGGTCAAAAAGGGGGTAATTTGAAGAGGACTAATGCACCATTGTCCTAGGTAGGCTATTTTTTTTATACATTAGATAGCTGGATACTTTTCAGATCGACCCTCTATAATTAAAAGAGGATTTTAGAGAAGTGGAATTTTCATTTGATTATTTCTTTTTGTAAGCTGTATTAATTCTCTTATCAGGACAAACAGATAATATGTATATATATCTATATCTATGTATGTGTGTCTGTGTGTGTGTGTGTCTGTATGTGTTTGGTCTGACCAAACAAATAACAAGCTTTACAAAATTTAACCCATCAGTCACAAATTTACATCATTCAACAATTTATTTACCGTGATATCATCATAAAAAAGAATGCTGAGGTACTGATTAGTCTTTTTCTTACTTTTAGATTTGAATCTTATGAATTAAATCTACTTTTTATTTACCAATGAATATCATTAGGAAATTAATTGCAAATTAAATTTCACCTGTCAAACATTTTATCTTGATATCGTTTTCATTTTCTTATCAAGGGGAAAAGTGACTCCTTCCCAAAAATAATATGTACATCAATAGAGCCTCATAAAGTGCACACACACACACACACACACAAACACACACACACACACACACACATATACAAACAAACACACAGAGAGGCTCTATCTCTTTTTCACCCACACACACATACACACATGCTCTCTCTCTCTCTCTCTCTCTCTCTCTCTCACACACACACACACACACATACACACACACACACACACACACACACTGGGCCATATTAAAAATATTTGAAGCCCCCAGGTGAAACAATGTTCTGGAGGCCTCTGATGCCATCCCCCTGCCCTTAACACATTAAAATCAAGTTTTTAATTTTCAAATTGAATTTCAGAGACCCCAGGCAACTGCCTCGTGTGTCCATGTGATAAGGCGGCCCAGCACATGCACACACACACAAACACTCTTTCTCTCCTTCTCGCAACAATACACTTACCCACTCAAACACGTACACGCATACATTTCTCTTCATGTTGGCGATTATAACTTTGGGGAATAGCATTCTTTACTCATTGATAAGAGAGAAAAACATTCTAGGGGTCATTATTGGTAAAGTATTTCTACAAAATTCTGGAACTCTTATGATTATAAATGTTTAATGAAACATATCTACATGAAAACTTGCTCTTGGGTAAATGTGTTATGCCAATTTGATAAAGTTTTAAATCTTTTTACAAAAAATGAATCAACATGTAGTTTTGAGGATTTTCATGAAAGAAAACGGAAAACATAGTTTTATTTTGATCAAAAGTTAATTTTATCAAAACAAGAATTTGAAACAACTATTTTTTTTATGATCAAAAGTTTATGTAATCATGAAAAATAGTAAATTACATTGGTGTTGCATATTAATTTTTCAGGTATATAAGAGTTCACTCAATGGATCATCAGAAATGAATCTATTTCCCTCTTAATGAATTCCTGAGTGCTGCAATTATGTAGAACTAATCAGTAAGTAACCATTTGCACAATATATATTAAAATCTTCCAACTATTCTCAAAGTATCATGGATAGGTGGAGATCATGGTTGCATTAATTTGGTTGTTGTTTTTATTCTCATTTTTATTTTACTTGAGCAATTTATTATACTTAACTTTCAGCTTCCGAGGCCATTTGTAACTTCACCAGGGTCTTGTTAACCCTACATTTTGATGCTCCCCACTCAGTTGTTTGCCTGCCACTCACAACTCTGGATGAGGGCTTGGACTTTTCTGGTTTGAAATCACTATTGCCTATCTCCTAGATTGGATGCCAACCAAAGCAGGAGAGCCCAGTTTGCCGACTGTTTACCCATTGCTCGGAGGTAGAGATAAGATGGATTCATATCTTTCCCAACAGTATTAGTGGAAAGTGAATGCAAATTGTTCTAGCCAGAAGTTGGGCTTGATTTGCCAATTCCATTTCAAATCATAATTTGATACGCAAAAATCAACTCTTGCCAAAAAGTGTCAGTATATGAATAAAAGATATCAAAAACATCCATCTTCTATACTTTCTCGATAAAAAACCTGATACGTTCTTTATCTAAGTCTCTAACTGCTGTTTGGTCTTTAGATGTGTCCACATACATCTCTATAAGTGGGTCTGTTGATTGGTCGGTCTGTTGGTCAGTCTGTCCTCAATATGCTCATTTTTGGCACATGGTAGGAAGAATCTTTTTAGCCCTTGTATCTTCACCATATTCTAACAGAGAATCTAACTGAATTGGGTTGTTTCTGACCTTTTGTCAAGTTTTAGAGGGGGGTTCAATTTAAAAAGAAAATTACAATGTGGAACTGGACCCTGGCTTTATGGCCACTTGAAATCACATCATTCAAAGAATTAAAAAATTCTCTAATTCTCATAAAAATTTGAGAAACAAAACAATCTTATTCGTCAGACATGTTTTCTTTGGGGTGTTAGTTTCATGTGAATCTTCTCATCAGACGAGTGATGCAAGTAAAAGACTGATTGCTTTATAACAATGACAGGTGGAATGTGGATGCACTAAATCTGAATTTATAAAAAACAAGCAGATACAAACTAAGAACCAATTTAGCATAGATTTACGTTGCAAATTGACACCCCTTATGACTTATTTGGGAAATTAAAAAAAGACAAAAAATAAAGGTGTCTACTGATATATTAAGGAATCAAGAAGAATGGGGGATGAAATGTAATAAACTCTATCTGAGTGGTGTCTTTGCAACATTGTTTTTTTCACATTTACTTATAGAAGTATGATACCTCAGTAATGGAAAGGTCCTTTCTAGATTTGTAACCCTGATTGAAGAGATAAGAATTTTTTCCAATCCATATACCAAAACTTTGATCAGCTCCGTGATTCTTGCTGGTTTGTAGATTTTGGTTTATGACAGATATCAAAGAAAAACAAAGTTCTTTAGACTTGGAGCTTGAGGGAAAAGACAAAAGTTTAGCTTGAATGATAGATTCTATTAATTCATTAAAAGCAAAACTTATCTTACGGATTTTTCACTAGAAGATGAAGTCTTCCACACATTCCACAAATATTAAGCAAATGATAGGGACAGTGATTTTAACTTGTCACCATTCGTAATCGACCACCAATTGCTTCCAAGAGATTTGAATGTTTTACTATCATGGAGCCAACAATCAAATTTTTATCAAATTGCTTCACTTGTCACATATATATATGTGTGTGTGTGTGTGTTTGTGTATATATATATATATATTTATATATATATATATATATATATATATATATATATATATATACATTTGTAATACATGTAGCTACTGTGAAATCAGATGATCTTGAAGTAGAGATTTTTGAACTGGAGAATGCCATTGTACTAAAATCATTTGTAACAGACAAGAACTTTTGGACTTTGGTTGTAAGGGAAATTTTTCTCTTCCTAAAAAATGCTGTATACCAGATGAAATGGCTTTTCTGATTCACTTATCTTTGCAAATCACTATTTTTGACTATGAATATCAAAATCAAAATACAGATCTAGTCTTACTGATGAGGATCTTGGCAAATGTTTACAAATGACAATATCATCTTACTCTCCTAACAATGAGGATTTGACCAATGAAGATCAATGAGGGCCAACAATCTCATTTTCTGTGAGATTTTCTGAAAGTTCTGTTGCATAAAGAAGAAATATCAAAATGTTTTATTTGTACGGATGATTATCTTATATTTTGTGTTATGTTCATTATCAAGTTCCTCAATAAATTCATTTTGGGATTACCAAAGACGTTTGCATAAGGAGAGAAAAAAATACAATTTGGACTTGTGTGGCATTACATTTTCATCAGGGCTAAAGGGAGAGGAAATTAAGCAAAGAATCACCTTGGGATGGAAAGCCTTCAGCAGAGCAAGCTCAACTTTCAAGAACCAGATGATTCCAATAATCCTAAAAAGAAGAGTATACAACCAATGCATTCTCCCGATAGTCAATTATGGAGCTGAAACATGGAAACTAACCAAGAGACAGACCTGCAAACTGAGAAGCATGCAATGTGTGCACAAGAGAATCATGCTCGACCTCATGTCGAGAGATCAAAAGAGAGCACAATATATCAGAAAGAAAACAGGGGTCAGAGACATCATAGACTCCATAAGAAAATTCAAATGGCAATGGGCTGGTCATGTTACAAAAATGGTGGACAACACATGGACATTACAACTTACAATGTGGATCCCAAGAGATCACATGCAAAACGGAGGTGGACATTATACAGGATGGAGAGATGAGCTAAACAAATTCGGAAAATACAGGCTACAGGCCATGATAGAAAATTGTGGCGGATCCTGGGTGAGGTCTATATCCAAAGATGGACGGTAAAAGACTGATGATGATGATGATGATGATGATAATGAATGCAGAGTTGGAGTGGTAGAGGTTCAAAATCTTGGCCCAAAATTATAGTTTATCTTATGCAGCTACAAAGCAAGAAATTCAGATCTTGAGATGCTAAGAAATCCAAAACCCCTGGATATCATTGGGGAGATTTAGATTCCATCAGATTCCACTAATTTTCTCACAAAGGATGTGATGACCTAATGGAACACAGGGCGTCTTGTTATAGGGGCTGGGTGAGAATTACCTCCCTATTAGAGATTATATGTAACTTCTATACATCTGAGAATTTTTTCACTAGAACTAATCAGGGAAAAAATCACCCACCCTGAATATACATATATATATATATATATATATATATATGTATATATATATATATATATATATATATATATATATATATATATATATATATATATATATATATATATATATATAGATAGATAGATAGATAGATAGAGGGAGAGAGAGAGAGAGAGAGAGAGATATGGATGTAAATATATTTGAATAAATGAGTGAATATATGTCTACCACAGTGTGTATGTGTCTGATTTTAATCTAATTTTGTTAGTCCAGGCATGGAATAAGTTAGTCATCTTGATTCAGCTGAAAATATAATCAAGAAAATTCAATTTTGCAGATCTTCTCGCAGACTTTGGAAACAGGGTGACTGGAAACGTCTCATTCACTTTAGACAAAATCCAATGATTCATGTCTGTAAATCTTTCAAACTGCCCACTGAAGGGAACAACATTCATTTAAGAATGGTTTAAGAACTTTTTCTTCATATATCCCTCTGAATCTATAATCAACATAGGACATTTATTATAGTATGTATGGCTCTTTATATCTTGGGAGACGGTCTTAACAGCTTCAGAACTGGGCGCTTAGTATGGAGGTAAAGTGAGACCAAATTCCACTTTCCCTCTCCAAGGAAAGAAGGCCTTGATGGGTGTAGAGATCTGCATGGCTGCAGGGGATGCTGATGCAGCTGCTTACAATACTTAGTGTTCCTAATATGGTCACCCATCTAGGTATTGATCAGGCTCGATGTTGCTTAATTTTGGTGATCATACAAGAGACAGTGTATCCAATATCTTTTGGCTGTAATTTATGTTAAACAGACTGTTCTCTCTCTTGTTGATTTATGGTTTATTGTATGTGAGAGAGGTTTAGAGTTTGACTTTTGCATAACAATAACCTTTCTTATTTTGTGCGTCTGCATATATATACATATGTGAGTGTATGTGTGTGTGTGTGTGTGTGTGTGTGTAGTACGACACAAAAGTTCAGAAAATTCAACTATGAAAATAGAATTACTCTAACATCTAGTTTCCATCATCTCTTTCAAAGTAGTCCCCTTCGGCGTGTAAAAAGAAACAGGTCCAAACATCCCCTCCCCTTACAAATTTTTTAATTTGTGTCATTCACAAAATTGAAAGGTTTAAACAGTAGGTCCAATTGTACCCCCTAAACTCTGTCTGCCATCTGCAATTGCGTGATCCGCAAAAGTCCAAATTATTTTCAGTTCATGTCCATTATTTAATTTTCTGAATGTATTTTAGTTTTTTTAAAGACAATTGCTCCACAGCTCATTTTATGAGTCCATCTAAAAACTATCTATATCTATATTATTAGCACAATCAGAAATTGTCAAGCAAAACTGTTAACATAGGTTTCTTCAGTTTTTAAGCAGGTCTTGTTATATATATCTATTTATATCATACACACAAGCCACACTAATGGAGATAGAGGGATGGAAATTTAAACATTTACAGGACCTTTACTGCCATCTGGGAAAAAACGGTTTATTATTAATATTATTTGAAACTTTCAACCAAAACTGTCTCTAAAAATATCAACATAGGTTTCTTTAGTTTTTGGATCAGTCTGGTTGGCTATGTATGTTTGTCCGTGTATATCAAGGGTACATAGAGTGTATCCAAAAGTAATTTGCTAAATACTTACTCCTTTTATACCCGGGATAAAAGTTTGGGGGGGGGGGGTTAAAAACCCCATCCCATTGGTTTTTAGTGGGGTTACAATTTGTAATGTGTGCTTATGCTAAAAAGGCATGAGAAGTAACTTATAATAATGATCCTCACTTTTTCTGATTTCTTAATTGATTACACCCAACACGGCATGCTGCCAGAAGGTATTGGTAGCATGATGGTT
>OY735205.1:3167500-3172500 GCA_963457665.1 Thysanoteuthis rhombus | reverse complement strand
TTGCTATTTAACCCATAACTGACTGAAGGAGAGATGGATTTATCCCTTTCACAAGGATATCAGAGAGAAATGAATGTAAACAGTCTTAGCCAGAGTTTGAACTGGGCATGCTGATTCTATTGTTGGCACCATCAAGATTTTCACCACTCACATCTCCTCCTAAGAAAATAAAAGGTGGCTATTTACACTTCGCAAACAGAATCAACTCATCTTTGAAGATGAATTGGTAAAAAAATACTAATGATGAAAGGTCAAAAGGTTGACAATTGGAAAAATCAGTTCCATTTGAAGGGACTGAAATTCTCTATGACAGTGCCAGACATCACACTAGTCAGCTGACTGAGTCTAGACTTTGAGGATCAAGATATGAAATCTGGCAACATCCTCCATATTCACTTGACATTTCTCTAACAGATAATCATCTTTTCTAGCATTTTGAACTTTGCGCTTGTAATAAAATGTTTTAATAATAGGGAAGCAATGATTCATGATTTTACTAAATTAAAGACCAATGAAGCTAAAGAATTTCATTGAGGTGGCTTATTATTATTAAAACTTCATCTGAAAAAGATTATTGCTTGAAATGGATCCTGTTTTGATTGAATATTTACCATTTCATTCATTCAGAATTTTTTAGATATCATGTAGACACACAGCTATGATGTATGGAAAATAACTGTGAGAAAATCATGGATTGTCCAACCTTTCCACATGATGTCATTGAAATTCATTGAAAATTTTGGAGGTAGTGTGAGCAACTTTCTAACTTTCTTTAGACTTTGCTTTGTATCATACACAATAGATAAACACACTTATGCTGACAAGCATTTCATCTACATATGCAATTATATATACATATGTATATATATATATATGTGTATATATATATATGTGTATATATATATATATATATATATATATATACATATGCAATGGCCCGTATAAAAAAAACTGCAAGTTAACAATAGGTCTATAAAAACAAAACAAAAGTGAGAAAATAACGACACAACTTCATTTCTTTTCTCTTTTCGTTATTATTAACTCGCAGTCGTGCTCCGCACCTTTGTCTTCTCTTAAATCATAAGCAGGGCATTAGTTTTCCGCTCACTCCACTTTTAGCTCACTGGCCCGCCTGGCTTTGTGCGTCTCTGTTGACCTGGCGATAGGATGTTTCTGCAAGAGTGACGCAGACGCCCTGTCCCTCGGGCAATTTTATTGTCTCAATTAAGACATGAAAGGAAAATCTACAAGACAGGATATTTCCACCTTAATGCTGCTCTTAGCTCTCTTACTAATCAACAACATTGGATCAGGCATTATCCTATATATATATATATATATATGTATATACACATATATAAACATTGATATACATGTATATATATATATATATATGTATGTGTGTGTATGGTGTGTATAAATATATATATATATATATATATATATATATATATATATATATATATGTAAACATATATATATATGTGTATATATATATATATATATGTACATATACATATATACATGAATAGGGATAATGTGATTGAGATGCTTATGTATATATGAAACGTAAGGCAGATTTGTACAGAAAGGAAAAGATTGATAGACATACACAAAAAACATTTATTTATACGTGAGTATGTGTATGTGTGTGCGTGTAAATGTGTGTGCATGTGTGTGCATGTACATGTGTGTGTATGCATATGTGAGTATGAATGTTGGGAGAAAGAGATGTAAGAAAGACAATACAAGGGAAAAATGATGCAAATACACATACAATCTATATATCTATCAATCTCTGTTTAAATATATCTATTCATCTCTGTCACTTGGTTCATCTCTACATATAGCACTCTCTCTGTTCATCTATCTATCTTTCTGTTCATATCTATATATCCTCCTGTTAATATCTAACTATCCTTCTGATAATACCTATCAATCTATCTATCTGTCTGCCTGTTCATATCCATCTATATCAGACCGTTTGTATTTATCTTTACATATGTTGAACAAAGTGTTTCTTTGGACCAACTTGAAAAAGTTACTTTAATTTGTTACCCTAAATCTATTTGTCTGTTTCAAAGAAAATTCCTGATAAAAAATATAATAAATAATACTTAGAGATTAACTAATAAATTTACGTGTAATAAATTAGAGTAGTTTTTTGAAGTTGGTCTATGAACAACTATTTTCAGCATATTAATGTATATCCTTGTACATATATGTATCTTTGCATATATACATGTATATCGTCTCTCTTTTCATCTTTTTACTTTTTTATGTGTGTGTGTGTGTTTTGTCCCTTTAACTCTTTCTATCTTTTTCTATCAACCTCTCTATCTCTCTCTGTCTAACACTTTCATAATTGTGGCTAAGACAGTTCTGTATTTCACACTAGTGCCAAAGATAAGTGTTCAAGCTCAGGTGAAGAGCTGGGATCTCAAATGCTGATTTCAAAGGCAGGCAACCCCACCTACTGATTGGATAACAGACACTCTACAATCTTACCTCCATATCAAGTATTTAATCCTGTGTGATACTAAACTCAGTAAATATCAAGTATATATATATATATATATATATATATACCAGCTTATCCATACCATAAAAACCAACAGCTATTTTTTAGTAATCTTGCAACTGTGCTGTAGTTATAAAATATGAAAAGCATTATGGTTCTGTGCATTTTCTCATTTATGTTCAATACTTACTTAATATCAAACTAAATAAAAAGTAAGATTAATTGAATGGTTATGCAGTTTTATTTATCAAGTTCAACATGACACAAAATCCTATTTCTACCGCATCACCAGAAAAGTTCGCTACATAAAGATGGATGACTTGCCTTTTGTCACCATTTTTTTTAATGTAAAAATGGTCTGCCTGTCCCGCTCAAAAACTGACAAATAGCATTCTATTAACCAATTCTGAAGGTTTCGTTTATCAAATTTACAGAAGACTTGACTACATAGACGTGGGTAATTTGCACATCTGTATCTAGTGGACTCATTAGTTGCCTTAGGAATGAGATACACACAAAAAAATATTTTAATGTACATGGCATTTTATGTATGTGGATGTATTTGTGTATTCTTTGGTCCCTTATTACAGATGCCTGTCCTCTTTTAAAATGCATATGTCCATATTTCTCTGATACTAGAAAACTGAGTTCTGGCTGAAATTTAAAGAATTTTCTGATTATCCTCATCCATTTTTTTTCCCATGTCTCAATCACTTTGGTTCCAGTTTTTTCACATGGAATCGTTGAATCTATTGTTGAGCGTATGAGTAAATACAAGCCAAAATAGGAGTATATCTGTGGAAAAATTCATTATCTCAAGCAGCTCTGTCTGTCCGTTGGTTGGTTGGATGATTGGTTGGTAGGTTCCTGTATTGTTTACCTGCTGTTTTGTGTCAGATTTACGTATATCTGGATAGAAAATTGTCACTTGATAAAATGCTCCAAATCAAATAGAATCTTCCACTTGGAATCACCTGATCTGGCATTACTGGCATCTGAACATTGCTTTAGAATCGATTTTCTCAGCTGTTTCTCGTAAGATTTACTTGAAACTTTATAGAAAGGTGTTCCTTAATGGGATGCTTCTCATCTAAAACTATCTCCTACTCAGGGTCACGTGATCTGGCAATAATGGCGATTAAACTTTATAGTCGACGCCTCATTGAACTTTCCGTTCTTGTTTATTCTTTCATTTTATTCTTTGTTTGGTTTTATATATGTATATAGATACATACATGTATGTAAAAGAAGCAGCCACTTGTCTCCATGCATGCAAAAATGTCATTAGTTCTCTCTGACAGTTATAATTGATTTTAATTATATATATCAGTATATCTATATTCATATATCTATTATATATATATATATATATATATATATATATATATACATACATAAATACATATACATATATATATATATATATATATATATATATATATATATATATATATATATATATATATATATATGTATATATATATGTTTATACTCAGATGTATCTATGATGACTGTTCAAAAGATTTTCTTCCTTAGAATCACACATTAATCAAATCAAAAATATGATCTTGTTATCCCTCCCAAACACAGATAAATGAAACAAAATCATATTAAACTCTCGTCCATAATAAATCCCAGATGATCGGATCTTTAATCCATACAGTCAACCGTGCCACTGATGCATTTTCACTTAGATGAACATGAACACTTTGAGATATTTTTTTCTTTTAGTTTATTTCATGTTTTTATTATTAACAGAGTATCTCAATTTATGGTCAACATTGTTATAAAAAATGATTTCCCCTTCGAAACATTATTTTTTCCTCTACTTAATTTACTGCATCGATGTGCCTTTAGCTAAACTTAGAAAAATCAGCTAAATATCTTGATTGGTATGGGAGGCCCTGAACAATTATTTCAATAGTTAGGGGTCAAAGCTTGGGCACTCATTCTGAAAAGCCAGTAATAGTAAATGAAATAAATGGGGAGGTGCAGAGTGGTCAAACAGTTAATGGCTGGAAGAATAGGATCGGTGAGCCATGTTCAAACTCTGGCTGAAACAGTTTGGGCATACTTCACATTAATACCCTTGGAGAAAGCATGAATCCCTCTTTCCTATGCCTAACTAAGAGTAAATACTAGGATAAATCAATATATGTAGCCATGGTTGACAACCTTCTAGGAGATGGACAAAGCAGCCTTAAGAGGTATGAACTTTATCAGGCTATCTCACCCTTGAAGCATATCTGTTGAAATAGTCTCTTGTGACCAAATAACCTTGTACTGGGTCAAAGCATCGTGAAAGATAAGGTCAGAAATATATCAGCGTTTTTTTTCTTATTATTTGGAACAGCCATGGCAAAGGATTACTTTTAAAAAGCAGAAATCTTTCGAGTGATAAATAACATAATATTTATAGCGAGCACCAGAAATATGTTTGTAAAATCTTTAAATGTCAGAGTTGTATTGATTTCAGGGA
>OY735205.1:3142500-3165000 GCA_963457665.1 Thysanoteuthis rhombus | reverse complement strand
TAATATTTCTGATCATTTCCAGCCGTTGGGGTCCCATAAGCAATCTATAAGCCAAATTAAATCAAAACTCTTTTTATTATTTTGAAGTACAATCTTCATCTTCCTACTCGTCTCATCTCAATGATATTATTTTGTCTTTATGACACTCGGGACCATTAATAATGCTCTTCCATGTCACGGGTCATATGCAATGCAGGATTCTTACGCCCAGAGATAGAAATGGGTTTTGGAAACTTGGTTTATGGTAAGGATTTATCTAGGATCTATCTAAGGGGATCACAGAGGGGTCCATCAAGGAAGAATGAAATGAACCCTTGCAGATGTGGGTTTCTGTGCACTGTAAGCTCCACTTGATAATTTGTTTGAAACACGGCTAATCTTGAGCTTGTTTTGTGACAATACAATCTACCATGAATGTGGAAGGTTGGTTATACTGTACCCTCGTATATCTTCCCCCCCATTTCCACCACTGCTAATGTCTATGTATTTGATACCCTGAAAAGCAATCAAAATTCACCCATATTCTCTTGAAGGGTCTATGAAAGAAAAAACAGACGACGTTCTTTCAGAAAAAGGAGAAAATATGAATTCACTCAGATGCAGATATAAAAATTACTGTATTCGCTGGCTGATAAGACTCATGTTCAAATAATGAAAAAAAACAATGCAACGATTGCTTAGCATCCAATGCACTGATATTGTAACTAAGAGTCTCTCTACCAAATCTTGAAATTGATAACTATAGAACTTGGATAAATTTCACTGTGCAGTGGTCCCCCAAATACCCTGGTAAAGCCTGCATCTTATAGTCCAGAGAGGTAAATCAGGCTTATGTTGAAGTCATAAAAAAGAAGGGGTTCAATACAGGTTTACCTATTGCATTTCTTCTAATATTATACAATGTTCAGGTTGGGAACCTCTGCCCTAAATGTTGGAGAATGGCGACCCTCAAGAAGGCAAGCCTCCCGGGCTCCTGATTCTTGGGCTAAACCTCTGACCATAGAGAAAAAAGAACCCATTTATGTTTTTTGTGATTCATTTGGTAAATTAGATGAGTAGGAACAGATCAACTTATGTCTGAGATCACTCAGTTATCGATTTAAGTCAGAAAATGGAGAATTTCAACAAAATTGTGAATAATGTGAATCTTGAAAGGTTGCGGAGACTTTCCTTCTCAGGCCTTTTCTTTATTTGGCTCAGATCTAAGTGCACCCCCGAAAATTCTGGCTCACACATTATGTACAGTATAATTATTCCATAATAATAAAAAAAAAGCAAACCTGCAAGCGGTTTTGACAGTATTAAAATGATAACTGTGGTTTGTCTTTACAGTAGGTTATTGGATAAGGGTTATTGGATAAGGATTATTGGATAAGGGTTATTCGATTAGGGTTATTGGATGATTGTTGACTAATTTTTACCTTAGTCTTATTCTTGTTGCATACTTTTTATTGCAACTTTTTGCTCAGCCTAATTACCCACCTGCAATGAGTGAATAACATTGATTGTAGAATAGAGAAAAAAGCATTAGCAAGGATTCAAACCTACTTCCCTGTAGCTAAGGAAACACCTTTTAGCCCACAAAAATACCCACACTGATAAACATATTGTCATACCTCAAGGTGAGTTAAATAGTGAGTCGTAGTTAGAGGAAACCTGATGGCTCCTCTTTTGTTTGTCTCTATCCTCTTGGATAGGGATAAGAATGACTTCTATCCCTGATTTAAACCTGTACCCTAATCACACAGGTCAGAGTTTACCCAGTAAGCTGCTGAGTGCTCAGGGGAATTTGTCAAAATGTTTTCCATACTCTTTACAAGGAATCAAACCCAGGACCTTCTGCCTGTGACACAGATATGAAAATCATTATACAATCTGAGCAGACTACTTTTACACACAGACAATAATGATTATGCTGAATCTCACTGTTATTTGATAAAGAGGAGTGTGTTGTCTGAACATTTAGACATTAGAATTAAGAAAGTGGAGAAAAATGTTTTCTAATTTTTCATAGTTTACATGGGACCTAAAAGCCTGTGAGCAATTGAAAAATGTACAGTTGGCAGAAAATTTTTTTTACTTTTGAGACAATCATTGATTATTTTGTCCAAAGTTTATAAAACAAAGGTCAGTTGCTTTGAACAAAAGTGTATCATAAAAGGAATGAAATATACATGGTGTATTGATTTTTCTTTATTTTTTATTCCTTATTGTTTGATCCTATATTTTTCTCTATTCATGCACCAAATTGTATGCATTATAATCCTTGCATAAACCTGTAATCAAATGACGCTACTTAGAGCAAGCGTGAAATGATGATTGTTTGTTTAGCCACAGTTTCATTATTGAATCCTTTTTTCTTTATCTTGAGATTTCAAAATTTGAGCACAGCTTTGAAATTTTACTACATAATTCTTCTTTTTGTATTGCTGCTTATTTTCACAGCTTAGAGGGAAGTCTGGTAATGATCCTAATAATTTTAGGTATTACTTTTTTCCCCAAGATCAGGAGAAGCCTTGTTTCAGTATTATTCAAAATTCTCCTCCATAAATTGTTAATCAGTGAACTAATACATAGCAGGTTCTTAGTTTCCCTAGTGACATTACACATTTTGACAGTGACATATTTTTGTTAGTCTCCATTTCTGTAAGTTTCCAAGAAGCTGCCGATGTCACTTGTCGGGTGAGCAGCCATAAATCTCTTGTGGTTACCCCACAAATGTTCTGGAGATCCAATGTCCCCTAAAATATTTTTCATTCTCTGTTTTGTCACTTTTTTCTCTCCATTCATTCAAATTTTGTCACTCCTGCCACCATTTGTTCAAACTTTCTTAACATTCATCAATACTTAATTCTTCCTGGGGTGTTTCTCTCTTCCATTACATGCCTTGATTATTGCTCTTCTTCTATAAATATGTGTCACTTCTTCTTTGTCCGATTGTGGTTCAAATTTTGTACTTCATGACTTCAAGTGGCATTTCGTAAATACTGACCTTTTTAGCAGTGAGACATTGATTCATTTGAAGCCTCTGCATAAACGAAACTTTTTCTTTATTTTTCAATAATGTTACAATACTTCATCAAAGAATTAAATCTGAAAAAAAATGAATGAATGAAAATATCATTGTCCTAAATTCAATTGTTCATAAACCAAAGAGAGATTATGAAAACAAAGAAGTTTTGTATACAACGTCACATATTCAAAGAAGCTGGTGGGGCCGATAAAATTATTTTCATATTGTAATACAATTTCTGTTTTCTGAACTTTACATGAATCAGAAGATCACAAGAATGTGTTTTTGTTTTTAATGGAAATGAGTAAGTTTAGACCCTAATGATTTTGAGAATAATTTCTTTACATTAGTTCAAAAGAATCCTTGTCTCAGGATTCCTCAAAATTCTCCTTCATGATTTGCTTATCAGTAAACTAATATGCAGCAGGTTCTTAGTATCCCTAGTGACGTTGGAAATCCTGACACGTATGGACTGTGACATATTTTGGTGAGTCTCCAATAAGCTGCCGATGTCACTTGTCAGTCAAGCAGCCATAAATCACTTTCGCTTACTCCAGAGTGTTCTAGTGCTCCAATGTCCCCTAAAACATTTTTCATTCTCCATTTTGTCACTTTTTTCTCCCCACTTTTTCAAATTTTGTCGCTTTTTTCCTCTCATTTGTTCAAATTTTCTTTACGATCATCTCTATTTTTCAATTCTTTCTTGGGCGTTCCTCAATTTTGTTGCATGCCTTGATTATTTGAAATACGTCACTCACTTGTTCTGTTGACAGATGATATTTTGTTTGTTCTTTCTGGTAATAATCAGGACAGCAGGGAGGTCAGTTGCATTCAAATGACGCTTTGTTACCCTACCCATAAATGAAATAAACAATAAAAAAAATGAAATTTGAACGTTAAATAGTTAAAAAAATTCATCACACTTTTATCTGGAGAAAAAAACCTCTCCCTCTCTCTTGTAATTCAACATAGGTTCCCTTAGATGAAAGAATGATAACAAATTGTTTTTATTGTTACTTGAAAAGAAAATTGTTAATATACTGGGGTTAGAGAGAGAGAGAGAGGGAGAGAAAGAGAGAGAGAGAAAAGCCCCCAGAAGGAGATACACAATTATATTTTTCTCCTTCACAAATGATTTTTTTAATTGCTATATGGTCCATACACACAAACACACACACACATATATATGTATATATGTATATATGTATATATATATATATATATATATACATATATAATGTGATAGCATGTATGTGTATACGTATTATCATATTGTTGAGTCCCAACCACCACAGCTTCACCTTTGAATCAATAAAAAAATCACTTTGTTTCTGTATTTTGATGTTTCATTTATTTATTTCATTTTGGTTATTTCAGCTTTTTAAAATGTTTTTGTTGTGGGTGAATACATGGGGTGTGGCATGATGCAGCTAGCTCAGTGCTAGATTAGCTCTGTTGATAAGTTTGAATGCCTATTTACCTGCATGAAGCCACACCCAAACACAAATTCCCTCACTCTCTTTTTTCCTCTCTATTTCTCTTTGTCTCTCTTTGTTTTGTTGTCTCACTGTCACTCTCTATTTCTCTCTATTTCTTTATCTTTTTCTATCACACTTTTCTCTCTCTCCCCTCTCATTCTCCCTCTAACACTCTCTTTTTCTATTTCTCTACCACTCTCCCTTTCTATTTCTCTCTCTTTCTTTCTCTCCCTCTATCACTTTCACTTTCTCTCTCTCTTTTGATCTTTTCATCTCCCCCCCTGTCTTCCCCTTCTACTTCCTCTTCTTTATCAGTCTCCCTTTCTCTTTCTCCCTAAAGACAATCAGCCTAAGCTGTTCTTTTACTCATTCATTCTGACCCAACCCCAAACAAGGCTCTAGGGACACCTTACAAACATCCCAATACTACATATGTCACCACCCTTCCACCCCAATGCCCGTGTGTCCCTCCAGATTTGGAATCAGTCACCTCAATGGTAAAACTTAACCTGAAGTTAAAGAAGGGAACTCTAGTCTCACCTATTAAAATCAATATGGGTTTTACAGTTTTGTTGGGCTCAAACAAAAATAACTTTTATTTTGTCTTGTTCTTAAACAATGTAAGTATCTTGGCAATCATTATTTTCTTTTATATATATATATATATATATATATATATATATATATATATATATATATATATGTATATATATATATATATATATATATATTCTTCCCTGTTTTTTGCTGCTTCATTCTTTTGTAATGCATAATGTAAAAAAAAAAAAAGAAGAAATATTCTGCCTTTGTTTGTTTGAACTTTAAAAAAGAAGTCAACTTTACTTTTTGCCCCTTCTTGTCACTTTCTGTCCTATAATGTTAAGTTTGCGATTAGTTTAAGGGGAGGAATTCAAAAGAGAGGGTTGATGCCAACGACCTCATAAAGGTTAGTGATGTTCAATATTTATTAGACACAAAAACATTTCAAGTCTAAGACTTGTTCAAAATGACAACTTCATATTTGAAAGTTGTTTTTATATGTTTTCAAAATAATTTTCCCAGATTGTGTGTGGGGGTGTATGTATATCTGTGTATGTGGGTATGCATTTTGAAATGAGCATCTATGAATCTATCCCACAAATTATCTATCTTATCTGACATATACACCAGCACATAGGACCACCCAAAACTAAGGTGTCAATTCAAGTTTAGTCCAATATTTGCTAGGTCTGTCAACTCTTCAACATAAGGCAGCATTTTGTCCATCAGGGTGTCAAGTTTATTGGGTCAAAACAGACCCATATGATCCATTGGAAAAATAATAGATACTTTAAAAGTCATCTTATGTGCTGGAATATACAGTACCTACAGTCCTGGTCATGATCATAAGAACCCTTGAATTGTTTGTGTAACCACAGTAATATTTTCAGAAATAAATAGAAATGGGTCATATTCGTATTATCAGGATAGTTTAGTAGGATGTCCAAAGTAATGTTACAAAAAAAGATTATTTTTCAACTGACATGTAGAAATTCAAAGAAGAAACAGAAAATATGACTTGGACAGTGATATTGACATACTTCCTTTATCTTTTTGCACCTGTCAGCTGTTTATTTCTCCTGCTTTCTCTTTGCTATCTGTTCAAGCTCTTGAATATTTGCAGGATTCTAGTGGTGTATATAGCACATTGAAACAATGACTCTAGATTTACGATATCTTCAAAGATTTTCTATCTGATCGGGATTAGCACTCAAAGCTGACCAGTTTCGATTGGTCCATTTTTTTTTCAACCATTCTGAGGTGCTTTTGGATGTGTATATAGGTTTTTATCTTGCTTGAGCACTAGCGATCTTTGGAACAAACCTATTTTTTTTCACACTGGTTAGCACATTTTGCTCAAAAATCCCTTGGTAATCCTTTGATTTCATGATTCCTTTGATACGGTCAAGGCCTCCACCAACGTTATGGATCAAAGCACAGACATTACTATCAACAAATTATGCATTCTATTTCGGGCAAAATATATCTAATGTTTAATATCTTTAAGACATTATACATAGATTTAGTTGGACTATTCTACTCATCTTTATTGATGGAACCTATTTGTTATCATTATCATTCCAGGCTTTCAAAGTCTATAAAAAGAGAAATAATCTTTGTAAAAAAGATAGTATAACCAGGAGCATAGCTGGAATTTTGGGGGCCTTTTTTGGGGTCTTTGAGACCCCCCTCCCTCAACATTTAGTGCAGAGTTCACTAACCTAGGAGGTGCAGACCATCAAGGGTTCACAAAGGAATTGCTGGGGTTCTGAGGGTAGACCTCTCAAAAGCCTGAGGCCCATGAGTTTGTTGAATTGGTACTCAATTCCAAAGCAGTGATGTAGCTAAAGCTTGGCTCCTTTAGGGATTCCTTCCAACATTTAATAGGATTTGTTCATATATAATGTTAGTAAACATTAGTTTGTAGCCCCTGCAAGCACAAGATGTCCTCTAGTGCAGGTAGTTGAATAAGGACAGTCTATCTATATGGATTGAATGTTGGGCTTTCCCCAAGATTCTGAGAGTCTTTCTGCCCACAACTGGAACCAGAAGATGGCTATAGAGTACAATGGCTGAAATATCGAGGATAATAAAAATAAGCAAGATGAGGACAATAGTTAAATGAATCTAAGTAAAAGATAATTCCTCATCTAAAAAATCTAACAATAATAATACGCCGTGTATGTATTTTTTCTCTATTTATTTACTTGTTCTCTATCATGCTAAGGGACAGAACTCATCAATGTTATCATTAAGTAGGTTACCACATGATGATGCAGTAAAAATAGAATTGTATGTGCTGATGACATTCTGAAAATGCTGAGTTTAAAGAATAATAAAAATACAAAGAGTGAAAAAAAAAAAAAATGAAAAATATTGAATTTCCATTTGTGATCAACAGAAAGCTATTCCCTAAGTTTGCCGAAATGCAATCTCTATTATCCATGTACATAAATTGCAATGTGTATGCATGTATTTCATACAGGCCATTGCAAATAAACTACTTCAGACAGAATTCTCTAAGACAGGTTTAATGCTTAATGTGCCGTCTAAGAAAGGGTCCATATAAGAAACTGTCAACCAAATCTGTCAACATAAGTTTCTCAAGCTTTCAAGTGAGTTTGGCTGACTAGCTAACTGTCTATAGATGAATACATAAGGGCTGCACTGATGGAGCTATAGGGCTTATTCATACATTCACTCCTTATCAATTCTACAAGTAATATTTTCTTCCCCTAAAATAAATTTTTGAGGATTCAATTTGCAATGTAAGTTTATGCTATATTGGTCCTTAAGATTGTGCTCAGCAGCATTCCTGCTTGTCTTTTAAAAATTAAGACTTTTTAGTGATCCCACAAAAGTTACTTATTTATTGATAACCCCCTTTACAGATTTTTTGATTGATCACCTACAATATGGCATGCTGCTAAAAGATGTTGGTCAGGTAATGGTTTCTATTCAGTGACTAACCAGTCCAGTTCATTTTATTCTTCATGCAGACATCCATCATCTTGTTCCATAAAATTGCTATTTATAATGTCCTCACGTGTAATTGATTCATAGATATGAAAATACTTAAAAAAGAAGCCATGATTTTACTTATAACAATATATATGTAAATATCTATTGATCTGTCTGTAACTTCTCTTTTTCATGATTCCTCTCTATGTATATATACATTCTTTTCTTCATTTCCAATGAAATGATGATTAGTCACTCAATAGAAACCTTCACGTGACCAATATCTTCTGATAGGATGCCGTGTTGGGTGTGATCAAATAAAAAATTTTAAAAGAGGATGATTAATGAATAAATTACTGCTCTCACCCGGCAGTAATCACTAAGAATACCATAAAATAAGTGTGAAGGCTACCAAACACAAATTGAGGGATCAATTTAGCATAAAATTACATTGCAAATTGAACCCAACCTCCTAAAAACCTATTTAGGGTGGTGGGATTTTTCAAAAACAAAAAAACATTTTTTCAATACAAAATAAGGGGAAAATGTTGAAATATTCAGCCCTCTTGCTCCAGATGTACAATAGTTGAAAACTGAAAAAAAACCTTTGATAACAGTTTGAGTGTCAGTTAAGGTTGATAGTTTCTAATATACATGTGTGCGTGTGTGTGTGTGTGTGTGTGTGTGTGTGTGTGTTTGTATACACGAATATAAATCTGTGAATGAATATTTCTGCCTATGAGAGAACAAATGCTTGTATACAAATGAATCTGTTTGTACATTGACACACACTCTAACATATAGAATAGATGGGAATTCAAGACACGCCAACGAGTTGGATTCTTCAGACACAACAAGTGAAATGGAGAAACTAAACAGCAATAAATTTCATTAAGCATCACTAACCCAGCACCAACCCCCTGACTCCAGCAACAACCATTAATTTGGGGGGCAAAAAAGAAAAAAGAAATTGGCAAGAAGATAAAAACTCAGTATAAGTAAATGAAATAATCACTTGGCAAGAATTTAAAAAGAAAAAAGCAACAATTCTCAACAAAAAAAACCTCCAAAATTGAATTGAAACTAAAAAAAAAGTCGACAGTCACAATACTTATATATATATATATATATATATATATATATATATATATATATATATATATATATATATATATATATATATATATATATATACATATATATATATATATATATATATATATATATATATATATATTGCTATTTGTTGAACTAAGTCGAATGAGACACAAGGCCATATTATGCACTGAAATATAAGCACAAACGCAAACACATGCACACATACACATACACACACACACACACACATATATATATATATATATATATATATATATATATATATATATAATATACATGCACACACATACACATACACATACACATGTATATATATACGTATGCTCATACAGACATGCATGTACAGACACACACACAAACACAGACAAACCAATATATATATATGTACATATAAATGCGTATACGTACATACTTACATATGTACAAACTCAGATACGCATATATGTATGTACATATTTATATACACATATACATATATATATATATATATATATATATATATATATATATATATAAACAAAGACACTCACACGTAGACACACATATATATATACACATATATATACATATATATACGCATACACACATATATATATGTATATATATATACATATATATATCTACATATATATATATATACACATATATATAATATATATATATATATATATATATATATATATATATATACATATACACATATATATATATATATATATATATATATATATATATATATATATATATATATATATATGTATATATATATACAGTCATAAAAAGAAAGGAAAATGAATTTGCACTCAATTAAAAATACAAAAAACAAATTTCTAAATGAGTGGTGCTGACATTTTGTCGAGACAACTAACATCTTTTAGGGCTTTGTTTTTCAACTTTTTTTATTCACTTATTTCGTGTTTGATTAATTTGTTTGTTTCCGGCTTCCCATTGCTCGTAAGTTTTTAATAAGAAGGGCAGAATCCTACATGGCTTACCTTGTTGGAAGTTTATTTGTCCGGGCTGTTTCTTTCATTTTGTTTGTGTTTGCTGACTTCTCACCTCACCTAACATTTATTAGAGTGTATCAGAAGTATCTTTTTTCAAAAGACCTCAACTCCAAAGCCCATTTCTTGTACACATCTAAAGACTATGTATGTATGTATCCTAGTTCTTCATTTATACCCTTATTGAGGGTGTTGTGGGGTTGGGTACACATGGGCAATGGTTGGTGAGAACCAAGCCTGTAGAAGCTTTGTCTTGCTTACGGCACCTGATGTTACCCTATGGTAACACATCTGCATACTGACCAGGCTTGACATTTCATAATTCCAGTGATCTTACCCGAATCGGTGTATCCAGCGTGATCTGGCCATAACTCAGGGAGAGGTTCATCAATCCTAATCCTTGTGCTGAGTGCTTAGTTGAGAGGTATTGTGTATGATTTTTAAAGTCTTATATTTTGGCAATGGATTGAACCATAGCCTATTGAACTGTTGGTAAGCTCTGTATCACTTGCTTACAGTGATTGCTATTATTATATACATCATACCATTATCAATAATAATCAGGTATATCTTTTGTGTCTGATCTTGTAATACAGGATACAAATTTTGAGATTATGAAGCTTTTTTTAAAACTAGACCTCAAAGCCGCTGAATCAACTTACAGAATTAGGGAAGTGGAAAGAAATTAAAAAATATCAGACACAAAACAATCCCAAACTGTGTGAAGTGTTTTAAGGGTCCCTTGAAATAGAGCCCAGAAGGGGATGACCATCAGTTGCCACTTATGATGGTATAAAACATAAGTTTGAGGGGAACCCAGTCGAAAGAACTTGAAAAGTTACATTTAGTAATATAGTGGTATTATAGATAGTCTTTAGATGTGTACATGAATGAACTTCGGATTAAAGATTTGTAAAAAACAAAAATTCTTTTGATTACCTCCTAATACATCTAAGTTTTTATAAATTCAAAATATATGATTCATAATGTTTTTTTACCCGACTAAACTAATCATGTAAATGCAATTGACAGGTATTTTCTGACTTATGTCACAATGAAAAATCATCATAAGGGTGACATGATTTGAAAAAGTTTAGGAAACATTACTTTGACATACATAAATAGAAAAATGAATTTATACAACTATGGAAACTGCAGCAGTACCACCAACAAAACCTTCATCAGAAGATGACCATGGGGTCAGGCATGGCTGCAGGGTTAGTGCTGACCCATGGCACCTTTTCTTTGTAATTGTATCTGAAATTAAAAAAAGAACAATAATCTGACTGAAGATTTCAGTAATGAAGCCTGAAATTTCTCTCTGAACTTCCCAAGATCTGATTTGAATTATGAAGCATTTTGCTGCTAGGTTTTTAATAATTAAATTTATGAACCGCCTTGATATCTATCCATCTATTTCAGTCTCTGCATATCTATCTATCCATACATCTATCACATTCTGTTTATATCTATCTATCTATCTATCTATCTATCTATCTATATATCTATCTCATTTTCTTAATATATATCTATGTTTGTATTCATCAACTCTTGAGATTATAGATACCTACTTATATAGATTTTTCTATACACACACACACACATACACACATATATAGATACATAAGCACAAAAAGTTTCTCTTTTGATTAAAATCCTGTTTACAGACCAGTTGAAAATCAGATTCAAATGTAAGTTAAATGTTTCATTATAAAAAAAATAATTACCAATCACTGTGTGGAAAAGACATAATCTTGTATTTATCGGTCAAGTATAAAGAAAGTGATTTGCTATTATATACCTCCATAACAAAGATATTTGAGAATCTATCGTATCAAAAAGAAAGAAAAAAACTCTTAAGCATAAGAAACAAACATAAAAACAGGTACGAGATGGAATTTTTCTCTCTTTTTCCTTCAATAAATATTCAACTGAATGGTTTGAAAAATTAAAATCCTACCGCAAGATCAAAGGCGTTTTTTATTAACTAATTTCCTCAGGAATTTGACAGAGCATGAAATATTAATAATCAAATTACAGATGAAATTATTCAATTTCATTTTGATTTTCTCAAAGAATAATTAGGTATTGATTCATTTCTTACTTTTCTTGAATTATGAATGTCTTCAATACATTCAGTTCAATACTAATAACTGTATTTCAACAACATATAAAATTCAAAGTTACAAGTTGTCATAACGAAAGTCTTTTTCAGCCCTAGATGACAATAGATCTAAAACTAATATTTCATTAATCATTGTATAATCAGTGCCCAAGATTGATTATTTTTTCACTGTTTGCGATGTATGCCCCACACGGTTTTCTACTGGACGGTGCCATTTGGCTTTGCTGAGGGCAATGAATGATGTGTGGGTAAAACTATCAGGTCGCATCTCTCATTTGTTTACAGAAATTTTGTATAGAATCTGAAATACTTATTTGTACAGGTGTCAAATAATGATAATTCAAATATCTATGAATATATTTTCATATTATACATTGATTTTTTAATAATATTATATATATATATATATATATATATTAAAGTTAGAGGAAAATTTGTCAAATTCTTTGGTGAAATGTGTTGGTAGATAATCAACTCAAAGAAGTTTTTCTGTGTAATTAGTATTCATAAAGATGATACCATGTTCATTAGCATGCAATCTGAGATTAAAACCAACACAGCAAATTTGATATTCACAAGGGTGAACACCCAATAAAAGTGGCATGAACAGCAAGTCACGTCTGTTGTTATACTTACTTATCATTTATCGTTAAATATGTTTTCGGGGTGACCTACATAAGTAAGCCCTGTTTTGAAAAATTGGATGATGTGTAGTATAAAATAATATCCATATACCATACATTATGACTATAACCTATTTGAAAAAACAAACTACATGAATGACATAAGCTATACATTAAAATCATAGTTGAAAGGGAGGTGGTGTTTGATCAAAACTTCTGGAATGCCATGTTAATACAACTGTTTTGTTTTTGAAATCCCCAAAATAGTTACATGGTAAACAACTGATAATCCCAACAAGAGAAAATTTACATATCATACCATAATAACAAAGTATATGTAGAATAGGGAAAAAAACACTAAAGAAAATTACATAATTCCATTGACAGATATTGGGTGATAAGTGACTAAAATGAGGCAAAAAAGAATTTGATGTTTTTTAATGTTTGGTGTTTAAATCTGTAAAGCTATATATGTATGAATATCTATATTTGTGTGACTATTCTTGAGTGAATTAAATTATGTGTAATTTTTCTTCTTAAAATAATAGGCATTTTTGTAATTTTTTTGAATGTTGTTGTTGATTTAAAAAATTCACATATTATCATAAGAGTCTTATTCTTCTTTTTAGATTTTATGCATATTTGGATGCATATATTCATACGTACATACTTGTGTGTGAAACACTTTTCAATGAATGCGCAGATTACCACACTGATTCAAGGCCTTGGGGAGCCTTGGGGAGTAACACTTAAATTTCTGGCAGGGTCAACAGAGAGGCATAAATAAACCTGTCATTTGTCAACAGAAGCCATTTATATCTAACATCCCAATTTGTTGGATACAATTTTGCGCTTATGAAACTGAAATATGGCATAGGGGTAAATTTTACCCTAGTGAAAGTATTAGGCTATGTGAAGTTGACCTCAGATGTCATTCAAGGTCAACAGATATCATTTCTTTCCAGTTGGTAACCACAATTTTGAACCTAGAATGCTGAAATTTGCATATGAGAACATTTTCATACAGTGGAGGTCATAGGTTGAGTCATGTTGATTTTGGAGGTCATTTCATAATAATTACATTCTTGAGGGAAAATTATCGTGATGAGTTAACCTAAGCAGAAAAGTTCATAGGATAGGTGGTGCTGACTTCCTGGATCATCAGCGGTCAGCAGGGGTCAATTCTTAATTAAAATAGCATTTTCTATTGGAATTTTAAAAAATTGTAACAAAACACAAAGACCATCATTGGCGTTAGTTGGACCTCTACATGCCTTTCCCAAGTCCCGCTCTATATTGATTGCTCTTGGCTTAGATCTAAAAATAGCTTTTTCATACTTGCACCCAAAGAACTACGATTGTTGTGAATCCAGACGCCCTATCTGAAGGATGACATTTGTCCAACTTTGGGTATCAGAATATTTCGTTAAAGTGACTTTTTCATGTATGAATAGAGTAAATAATTGTTTTTTCCATTTGCTGTGTTGTGAAAGAAGGAATTAAAAAACATAGTTTTCTGTTTGATGTAAGAAACCACAATTGTAAGATTTTGTTTATCACAGTGCATCTTTTTCTTTATCATTGTAACCCTAAACTGACAATAGAACATGCTTTTTTTAGCAATCCCACCCCTAACCTAAACCCCAACCTTAACACAGCAATAAAACGTGGTCACTATTGAAATCTGACCGTCCACTTTGATGTGCCAACTACTAACAACAAAAGTCTCAGTTTTGAGAAAAATTTATTTCTAAAAAAATATAAAAACATAAAATCAATTTTATAAGGTCTTCATTCTATGAAATCTCTATAAAATATGATTTGCTTTCCTGTATTGTAATATATGTATTATTTTGAGGGGCAATGCCAGGCATCTCTGCTAGTGTTCATGTACACATATATATATCTATATATTTTCTTTTTAGATATAATTATATGCACTGATACTGATGTATGCATATACATGAATATATTTCAATTGATCTTCAATTTGAATATTAGCAGAATAAATCTTTCATATACATATCTACTTAATACATAGATATATTTAAAAATACTAAAACATTCACATTGAATTGATATTATGTATATATATACATATATATATATATATATATATATATATATATATATTTTTGTATATATATATATATATATATATATATATATGCATATATATATATATATATATATATATATATATATATATATATATATATACATTGACAGTTGCACATTGTATACCTGAAATGACTCTCTCATATATATTTCTACTCAATATATACAATATATTTACAAATGCTAGCATATACACATTAACTTGAAATTATATTCATATTTATTTATATATATATGTATATATATATATATATATATATATATATATATATATATATATATATATATACAGTTGTGCATGTGCAAATATAAGTAAAATAATGTGCATAGATCGTAATGTACATTTTCATGCATTCAACTGACATGGTTTTCTCACGGTCACTTTCGATTTCACTAACTCACATGCTCCCCCCCGCAAAAAACATATATTCATATGTATATCTTAATTTACAGTTCTTGATTGGAAAATGTCAGCCTAGAAATATATCTAATTACTCAGAGAGTGCCATATGTATGCTAATTAAATTCTTTAATGATTCTTCCCAGAATAGAAACCCTCCGTAGACAATAATTTACAGGAATCTTTGCAATGAAATGGTACACTGCCATATCATACAAGGAAAATAAAATCATCGATGGATGGTTTAAAAAAAAAAACAAAAGCACTTCAGTTGTGGTTACTGTTTCGCAATAGATGACCAGAGATGAAGGTGCAGAGTGGCTTTACTGTGCATATCACTGAAAATCATAAATCTACTAATATAATGAACAGTGTGATTTTTCTGGTATCTTCTACACTATGAGGGAACGATTTTGTTGATAAAAATGTATCCTAACCACCATTTGAGTTTTCTACTTCTACAAAACCTCAGATGAAATTGTTTTGACAGAATCATTTATTGACACTATTAATGATTTTGAAATAGAGAACTATCATGTTTCAATCAAGTAAGAGAATGTGGAGAATACAGGATGATATTTTTACCAAATATATATATATATATATAAAATCACCATTGCCCCACAAATGGCTCATCCTCACAACCAGCCGAGAGGGCAACAGATTCTTCTCTCTTTGCTGATCCGCATGTCTATCCTCATGGGATCCTGACCACAATTTTGGGGCTACAACTTCGAAAATTTGCACTAATACACCACCATGCATCATCTAAGGACATTATTTTGTTTCCTCAAGAAAGTGCTTTTTGTATGCTAATTAAATTCTTTATGGACCCAAATCCTGTACAAGTACTTTTTAAAAAATTTTAGATAGAAGATCTATTTTTTAGATAGTTTTTCGGATAATTAGTACAGGTGCACATGCATTCTATGATGATTCATTATATAGGTTACGAATATATATTTATCTATCTATATCTATATATATATATATATATATATAATTGTGTCATCCACAGACAGCTGTTTCGATGTATTACATCTCTTCAGTGTGGCTACAGACTTTTCATTAACCCATTCAGTACCGTGAGGCAGGATTGAAACCTTCACTTCAGATCCGGAGCTCTTTAAAGTGGCAATAGACTTCCCTTTACATCTCTTCAGTGTGGCTACAGACTTTCCACTAACCCATTCAGTACCATGAGGCAGGATTGAAACCTTCGCTTCAGATCCAGAGACCGATTTCCTACCTCTGAGCTACGGAACTGGACTGGCAGTAAGGCTGAATTCAAGCGATATATTTATTACACATAAATCCCCCATCCACCAGAGTGCTCTATTCCTTTGGAAGAGCATTTCGTTAGCTTACAGTGGATGAGTCAACTCACTTAAAGAGTGCTCAACCCTGAATAGAGGAGCACTAATTATTGTGTCATCCACAGACAGCTGTTTTGATGTATTACATCTCTTCAGTGTGGCTATAGACTTTCCTTTAACCCATTCAGTACGGGGATATATATGTATAGCTATATATACATATTATATATATATTTATATATATAAATATATATATATATATATATATATATATATAATATTGTCATTTAGAATTTCAAATATGTATGTGAATGTTTTCACAGAGAATAGTTTGTTGCCATATTTTTAAGGAAAATCTAATGAGAGATGGATGATTTAAAAAAAATGATTTTTGTTGTCACCGTTTTACTGTGGATGACCTCAGATGCACGTAAGGAGTGGCCTAACTTTCTACTGTATGTGGAATCATCTAACCAGTTTACATTCTGGCAGATGTAGTCTATGATTATTTTGCACTAATGGATTTTGGAAAAGCATGAATTCTCTTTCCAGCCCCTCATAGGTAAAATAGTAGCAAAGAATAAACCTATCGGACTAATAAGTCAGTTGATTTGAGAGAAGGCTACCTACAATTTGGAAGTAGCCTTGGCTGTCTCGGTCTACCAAGGTATTAAGGAAGGGCACCAAGCTTGAAGAGCACCAGCTGATATCCACTTTGAAAGACAACCAGCACTCTAAAGGAGCAAAGAATGAATTTGAAGTTACGATACTCAACTTTCAGAAATTCTTGGACCCCACTCAGCCCTTGGAGCCCTAGTGAAATGCACTCCCCATGCATTCCCCATCCCTCTCAGAGGTCCTGTTCTCAAGCAAGGATAGAACTAACAACAACAACAACAAAAACTTGTTGTGGGTGACCACAGATGAATTTGAACGTATATTCTCTTACCAGTATGAAACTTAACAAAGTAAATGCACAGCTTGCACAGCCCTCCATTGACTTTTGGCCTTGAACAACTGGTGTTTTAAAACATTTTTTCAAAGCATTGTGAACTCTGGAAGCTCTAGTCCCCTCCCCATACAAGATCTGTCTGGAAATTATCCAGCCATTCTGAATTGAAAATTGGCTCCATGACCTTCATGTAATTTGGCAATGAATCAGAGTGGATCATATGGTGCAAAGAACAGACACTCTCCTTTAGGCTGACTCTGTCTGCAGTAAGGTGCCATAAACTGAGCTTGTGTACTGCGTGGCCATTGCATTCAAAATGACCAGGCCTTTTCATTTATCACATTTTGTGCAGTGTTCTTTGGCAAAATATCACATCATCAATTTCTGTAATCCCCCATGCAGGATAGGCTTTCTGAGTCTTCTACCTTTTCCCACAGTGATTTCAATCTGTGGACAAGATTAAGGAGAATGCAGTAATTCACCTGATGGCAATCCAGAAAGAGAACTAGGTTATTTTTTTGGTTAATATCAAGTGGCTGGATACTCTTTGAACATAACTCATATCTTTGTTCTGGTTCAGAGACTAAGTTTCCTTTTCACTTGTAGATAATCGGTAATGAGTAATCCTGGATTAACTATTAAGTAAAATAAGCATATGCTTGGGGCATCAAATGAGAAGGGGGCAACTCAGGTTTCTTGCAGCCCCCCCCTTGTTGAATTATTTCAATTTGTTTGAATTGTTTAACATGAGAGTCTAAATTTAAAATCCAATCTTTTCTCTTCTATACAGAGTTTATTCAGACATTCAAATGATCCATCGTCTACGCAAATACTGCTGTATAGAACTGGTCATTATGCAAGCATTTGCCTAGACTCAAAGGTATTGAAATTCGAGTTCAATGCTTTATCATAGAATTTTATATAGAACAGAATACAAGAATACTACAATATTTGTACTCAAGTAGACATTTAAATCTCTCCTCAACAGACACTCCACAGGCCCATGCAGACGCATGCATACACACTCACACACCCACACACACACATATACACATGCACACACACATACACATATACACATGCCCAAACTCATGCACATATATGAATACCTATGCATATGTACACACAAATGTATACACTCATGTATATGCATACACTCACAGAGTTATGCTTACACACATGAATACATTCCATTATGCATACAGGCACACACACACATGTATGAATGTGCACGCACACATATATAAACACATGCATGCTCAAACTCACGCCCACATTTATGACATGTGCATACACATGCACACATACACATATGCATGCACTCATGTATATGCATATACATGCACACACATTCACATTGTTGAAAACATACACACACACACACACACACACACATACAAAAGAAAACAGGGAGACAGAAAATAAGAAATCCAAACAATCCTGAAAATAAAGATAATATTTTGATAAGTAAATAAGTGGATAAATAATAAAATAAAATAAAATTTTGATAAGTATAATAAATAAAATGAGGTGATATCCTTAGAGGCGAATTGTTTTTTTAATTTGTATTTTTGTTTACTGAAATTCGTTTTAGCAAAGCAAATAAAAGCAAAACATTGTTTATCTTTTTTTTGCTAATTTATCAATATGAGTTCTGTGCAGCAAATGAATTTTTCTTTTGAAAATGTTATTTTCTTTTCCTCAAATCTCTCCAGATTTTTGTCTCTGTTTCATAAGTATTTCAAACTGAGAGAATATGAAATTTAATTATCTTGGCACAGACTCGGGCAACAAACTAAAAAATACAAATCCTTTTATCTACCTACATACCTAACTAACTACCTACATGCAAACACACGTGCACACATACACACAAACGTCGGATTAATTCCTTTACATGTTTGGAGGAGGATATATATATTTAAATATATATAAATATATATGAATACACACACACACACACACACACACACACACGCACACACACACACACATATATATATATGTATATATATATATATATATATATATATATATATATATATGTATATGTAAATAGCAATTTCCTTTTAAGCAAGTTCTATTAAAGATGACAGACAAGGGTTGTTTTATGAATTTTTTAGAAAATTTCTCCTGTTTTTACACAAAGTAACTAATATTTCGATCAAGTGATTATAAGAATCATCCATATGTTTGAGTTCTAGCTAATTATATATATATAGTCTCTCTCTTTCTCTCTTTATGTATATATATATATATATATATATATATATATATATATATATATATATATATATATATATATATATATATACGTATACATATATATATATATATATATATATATATATATATATATATATATATACGTATACATATATATATATATATATATATATATATATATATATATATATATATATATATATATATATATATACATATATATATATGAATATACATATATATATATATATATATGTATATATACATACAAGCCTGCTGATTTAGTATGATTTATATGAGGCTCAAAAACCATTTTAAATGCTGTGGAACATTTTATATCAACATATTTTTTTAAAATTTCAATTTTGTCCAATCTTCTGCGTGAATTTCATTTGATTTTTAGAGGAAAATAAGAGAATTAATTTTCAAACTACTTTTCTCTTTTTATATGAGTGGATTGTCTTCACTTCCAATTTTCCTTTTCTGCAGCCACGTTTTCTCTTCTTCATAACCAGTACATTATCTCAATTTGACACCGTGTTGTGCCTTTTCCATGACTATTTATGACTCCACAGTATTATTGATATATCATATCATTATCAATACTAATCAGCTTAACCTTTTGTTTCAGATGTTATAATGGCAGATTCATCTATTGAGATTCTGGTAATTCTGAAGCATAAACTGGGCCTCCAAGACATCAAAGTTGCTTGAAGAATTGAAAAACGAAAGTGAATGAAACCTTATCTGACCGTACTACCAAAACTGGTTCAAGTATTTTGTGGATGTTGACTTGTACGTTGAAATAAAGCCCAGAAATGCTTGAAAATCAGTTGTTCATTCTGATCGTTTGGAATATGAGATAGAGGAGAACCTAATACTAGTCCTTGAAAACTTACATTGACAATATAGTGGACTCCTAGAGAGTCTTTAGATATGTTCATGGAATGAGCTTTGAAGTGAATGTTGGCTGTCTCTCTGTCTAACTAGCTGGCTATGTATGGATGTATCTTGCATACAGGCCTCACCAATGGAGCAAAAGGACAGAAAATTTAAACATTTACTTCCTATTAAAGTCTTGAAAAAAATGTTTGAAAATTCCCCCATTATAGGTTGTTACTTAAGGGTTCTGTTTGCAATGTAAGTTTATGCTAAATAAATCCCTGGTTTGTATCAATGCTTTGTTTTTTTTCAAATTCAAACTTTTTTTTCAGATTGTTTTAATGTATTTTTTTTATTTCATTTCAACAAAAATTAAAACCTTGAATGTATAGAGTATCATTCCAAGCAAAATCTTCATTCAGAAACTATTTTTACTTTATTTTATCTAATTCTATATTTTTGGATTTCCTTTGACATGTTTTGGTAATTATCTGTAAATAATTCAGAAAAGAAAACATGTTTTTCAATGTGTTTGTATTTCAATTACTAATTCTGATGCCATTTTGGGGAACCAATTCTTCAACTCATTTTCTTCTTTCAGTTTTAATTTTTCTAGCTTTGACCATCATTTATTAATTCATTTCCCAGTTAACTTTCTCAGAATAATTCTAAAAGTTGAGTCTTATGGTGGAATGTCACTTTCCAATGGTTCTCAGAAATATTCTTCATTTATAATTTAGTCAACGGAATTTTTGTCAGAAGCCTCCTTCTTAGTTCCTTGACTGAAATTTAAATGAAATTTCTCTATTCTTATCTGAACTTCATTATTATACACTCACTTTCTTTTTTATTTATGTCTTAAAGTTTCAACTGTTGTCTGGTGGTCATGAGATTTTGACTGTTGTACCCTTTAGTCTTCTTCAGGTGTCTGTTGTATTGGGTAACTTTGTGGGAGTATAGAACTGGATTCTTTATTCATTCCACTGGGGTAGACTGTGCCCTATCTCCTCTCCATGTGAGAGGATATATTGTATTAGTTGATTCTTTCCAGATAATTCTTCCTGACATTTGCCCTGGATTGGCATGGATAACAGAATTAAAATAATCTACCTCCTTGGATTAAATGAAGGGTTTGGTTTGAAATTCCCACTATGACAGACACTCAAAGAAAGCAGGAGGGAACAACGGTTGGAAAGCTGTGTCCATTACAACCAAGATGCAGACATTGATCTGTAAAAATCAATGTTTATTGAATTTCTCTATGTTTTCTATTGAAGTTATTCTGTTATAAGTATGAGGTTACTATGTGACCCTGTTGACAAAAAATGTTATAGTATCTTTAATGCTTATTACTACCCTATGTTATTGGGATCAAAATATTTTTCTCCACTTTCCTTTTGCCCACTCAACGTAACAATTATATGTATCCAAGAATACCATTTACTTATCTATCTGAGACAACTCATCAACTACCACTCAGTGGTAATACTCATTGAAGGGTTTACTTAACTTCATATTTTTGAGCAGACTTAGGTTGAATATTTGTTCTCAATGCGATTATGGCCCAGACTCCCAGCAGCCTTGCCCGAGCCTTGTTCATGATGACAAAATCTAACCTCAACTCATATTTCTTCTATGAAAAACTTTGTTCTCATAGTTTTCTGGCAGAACCTGGCTCAAACTGATACAAAACTCTGTTCTAATGTTTAACTCAAACATTGAAGTTGCATTTTTATGCTAATA
>OY735205.1:3082500-3140000 GCA_963457665.1 Thysanoteuthis rhombus | reverse complement strand
GCATGAAATACATAAATTCATAGCCAGCCAGACCAACTTGAAAACTAAAGAAACCAATTTTGACAGTTTTGTTGACAGTTTTAGTTGATGGTTTCTATTTAATACATAGATATGCAAGTATACTCTGTATGGTCTGAGCGTGTATTTTCTCTGTGTGTCCGTATGTGTATTCATGTGTGTGACATACATGTGCTTGTGTGTGTGTGGTTGTGTGAGTGTGTGAAACATTAAAATTTTAAAAAATCAGACACCAAGGAGAAAATTAAAAATTCATGAAAAAAAAATGTAAATAAACAGAGATTTTACCAATAAAAAAAATTCAGAAAAAACAAAGTTCATAAATAAAAAATACAAATTAAGAACTGCTCATCTAAAACCGTTCCCCTCACCTCCCACCTTCTGCAAGACCACAAAAATGCCAAATCAAATCAAAAATGGTCGAACCAATAATTTTGATGTACAAAAATCCAAAACATTGTTTCACTCTGAAAATATTTTTTTCTTTCTTTCTTTGTCACTTATGTACATTTTTCATGCGATAAAAAGTTATAATTTTTGCAAATATTTTATTTCCGGTCAAGTTTGTTCACTTCACCACATGACCCGCCAACATCCCTCTTGATTTGTTTGTCTGCATTTTGATCAAGGACCATTCATTTGTATTTTTGCTTCTGCTCCTTGTCACCATATCCTCTACCCAAGAACAATGAACAGGTACTTTTTTAAAAAAATTATTAATTTAACTAAGCCGTTCAGTATCCGTAACATTTACTGCATGAGCTCTTCCATGAAGAATTCTGCTTAGTCATTTGCTACTCCCGTCTGCTGTATTGGGTTTTAAGGTTTTGTTCCTGGCAGCCATTAAAAAGTTCAAACATTCCATTTTCATTTTTACATTTCCGTTTTTTTTTTTCGTTCTTTTATTTTTGAAAAATATAAATAGCCCCACACTTTTTTTTAAAATTGTGTTCTGTGAATTAAATCCAAACAATCATTTGGAGCAGCAACCAAAGCAAGATTTTTTATTGTTTTATTATTTCAATTTTTGATCTTGCTTTTACTTTCTTTAAAATTTCAATTGTTGCAATCGTGAAAACAAGATGACAAAGTCTGTGATTCAGAAAGAGGAACATACAATTCCAGACAATCACATGTTACTTTCTCCATTAGTCGAAATAACCACGTACCAGGTCTGGCTAGTCACTCAAGAGAAACCGTCATGTAACCAATGTCTTTTGGCAGCATATTGTGCATGATCAATTAGGAAGTTAGGGAAAAAGATTAGCTATAAATATTGCCTTTTGCCTGATGGTGATCACTAAAAAAACAAAGTGAAAAAAATAAGTGTGAATGGTGCTGAATACAAGAAACGTGACCAATTTGGCATAAATTTTATATTGCAAATCAAACTCTTCACTCAAAACATACTTTTTAAAAAAAACAAACTAAAATCTGTTTTTTAAGTACAATAAGAAGTAAATGTTGTAAATCTTCAGCCCTCTAGCTACATTGGTGTTTACATTTTTATATACGCAAGTATAGCAGCATAGCCAGCCAGGTAGCCAGACCAACTTGAAAACTGAAAAAACCTTTGTTTAGAGTTTTGATGACAGTTTTAGTTAACGGTTTTGATGAAAGAATTCTGAAAGTGTAATTTCTTCATCTACATGTTTAGTGGTAGACAAAAAAAAATTAATGAAAGTCTCATTATTTTTCAACTCATGGCAATTTCAATGAAGAAATAGAAAAATGACTTTGGACATCATATTGAAATATTCTAATGATATAAATTGTGTTGATTTCAATTTATTTCTCGTGATATTGTGAAGGTTATACAAAAAATTCAAGGGCGCCAATAACCAGCAGTGTATGAAGCTTGGATGACTTGCAGTGAGCAGTAGTCCTTCAAATATCTTTTGTCTTATAGTGTAGCATATACAGTTTTTGTGGTGGCCTTATATCTTATAATGCAGTTCAATATTCAATAGACTATTGTTGTACTATGTGGCTGAGAGAGTTGCATATTGCAGTTGATATTTGAGCTCAGGATTTCAAAGGAAGATCTTCATATCAGGTAGCCTCCTCCCTTCCCAATGTGAAACATAACATAATGAAGTACTCGGACCCAGCTTACCTGTTTATATGCCTCTGACCCTGACACGCACAATTGTTATGAGGCAGTAGCTGCCATACTTGTGACATGATGCTGGTCATAATGTTTTGGCTCATCAGTATAAATTTACAGAGAAACATCTATTTGCAACCCCCCAAAGGCAAGGTAATAAAACTGCCATATTCTTTTCAATCATAGGAACCTTTGCTCAGATTAATCAAGAGAAAGGACATTTTTTTTCTTGCAATATCAACTCCCCCACACCAAAAACTTCTGTCTGTGAATCGTGCAAGTTCTCTAGCTAAAGTTAGACTCTTACATTATCTCGACTGACATGCAGAATCCATCCAACACGGCACTGGAACCTAACAGTCAAAGACAAATATCTTGCATTCTACTCTCTGCTAGAATCATTTTCTGCTGATAATAAAGACCATTGTTTATTTTGGTGACTGTGTTGAAGTATTTTTTTTC
This sequence comes from Thysanoteuthis rhombus, assembly GCA_963457665.1. NCBI lineage: Eukaryota > Metazoa > Mollusca > Cephalopoda > Oegopsida > Thysanoteuthidae > Thysanoteuthis > Thysanoteuthis major. The sequence continues at coordinate 3,137,413 of OY735205.1, read as the reverse complement.
AAAAGTTTTATGCAGTTCAGTTTTTCCTCCTCCTCCCTTTAAGCTGTTTCATAAAAAGCCATCAACCGAAAATGTCAACATAGGTTTCTTCAGTTTCCAAGTTGGCCTGACCAACTGGCTGGCTGGCTGCCTATGCTGTCATTATGAATGTATGAATGAACAGGCTGCACAAATGGAGCTAGAGGGCTGAAAATTTCAACATGCACTCCTTTTTATGTTGACAGAAATGATTTTTGATTTTTGGAAAATTCCCCTCTAAATTGATTTTTCGTGGTGGGGTTCAATTTGCAATCTAATTTCATGTTAAATTGATACGTTCTTTGTATCTGCTTTCCAAAATCAGTGAAGACATTTTTTTTGGAAATCAAAGCAAAATGGTGAGATAAGTAACTTATTCATTGATCACTTTTTCCAATTTTTTATTTATTTATCACACCAAACATGGCATACTGCCAAAAGATGTTGGTCATGTGATGATTTTCATTGTGTGACATGTAGGACCTGTCTTTTTTAGCTTTAGCCACCTAACCTTCATTTTAGGCCCAACTGGCTCTTGTTTTCATTTCATGCTTTGTTTAAATTCATTGTCAGTTGCAAAATGCTGACATTCAGAAAAGTTGGATGGAAGAAGAAAGAACATTGGATTTTAGAAGCAAGTAATGGAAATTAATTTAAAAAAGTGGAAATTACCTAAAGGAGACACAAGAAAGAACAAAAAGATGTTAAATGACGAGAAAGAAAGTCAAATGAAGGTAAGGAATCGCCAGCAACAGCTTTTTTCTTGTCTTAATCCTAATCTATTGATATTTTCTAAAAATATTCCTGTGTAAATAGATTGTTATATACATATATATGTGTGTGTGTGTGTATATGTTCCTAGAGGAAGTGCTGTAAAAAAAACTATCAAATAAGAATGTTGATATAAGTTTTTTACAAACATATATAATCAATTTGTTGTTTTAATTAATAAAATGAACAATTGATAACTATAGGAGAAAAGCTAAATTACCAAAATGAAAAAAAATATGCAAATTTCAAACTGGTGTCATTTTCAATCGGCACCAATCAAAGTGGCATAAAATCAGGGCAGCCTGTATATAAACTTACATATATTGGCTTTTATATTCTCACCCATAACCATCTACGTACACTTCTTATTATGTACAGATCAGCCGGAACAATTTTCATCATGTTTGCCATTACACGCACGCACACATTCACAGACACATTCACACACAGACAATCATTAACTATACTTTCTCCGGATTACACTTTATTGCTGATTTGTTTCTATTTCTAAACTTTCTTCTTTCTATCTGCATACTATTGTAGATAAATAGTCATGTCTATTGGCCAAAAAAATTAAAGAAACTGACCCAAATCAATAACTGCAATCCAACCAGATTGAATAATGGCTGTGTCAAAAAAGGACTAAAGAGATTAAAGGAGTCATATGAGGCAGAACAAACTGTATACTTACAGACCAAAATTAACATGATTGAAAAAGCTGATGCCAACAAATAAGAATCCAGAATCTTGGAAGACTCTAAACAAAATCAGTGAACGAAAGAGTTCTCATAAAGCAAAGCTAAAAGCAGAGGGAAAGTTTGGAAAGATAGAGAAGCCATTTCCAAGGTCTCCTTGGAAACCAACTGAAAATCACCAATAAGCCAACAAAGAGGATTAACAACCATGAATTAAACATCAAGAAAGGGAATTTCACTGTAGATAATCTTGCAGTAACTCTGAAGAAATTACAAAACAACAAAGCTTGCAGATCAGAAATCCCCACTGATGTATCGAAGACAGATGATTTTAAGAAGAATTGGTCTCCTTCTGAAACAAGATGTACAACTAAGAACCTATTGACTGTTGGCCAGAAGGCTGCATTCTTCCATTCACAAATCTCAAACTGACAACAAACTTCAGAGGAATAATTCTCACAGCTATTGCAGCTAAATTGTACAACATGCTAAACTGAATATGACCAGAACTTGATGGCATTCTTAGGCAAAACCAAAATAGTTTCAGCAGAAATGATTAAGGATGGAACAAACACTTATAATGAGATTAATAATAAAAGTCATATAAGCAAAGAACCTGTAACCTGTTCTCCTATTTGTTGACTCTTCCAAAGGCTTTGACTCTATTCATTGTGGCAAGGTCAAAGAGATTTTGCTAGCCAATGGCATCCCATAAAAAACATTTAGCAATCAGGATGATTTTAGGAAACTCCCGTTTTATGGTCCTGTTGCCTGATTGAAACATCAAGTTTTCCAACACTGGGGCAGGTGTTTAATAGGAGATGTACTAACTCCATTTCTCTGAGTGCCTGGACTATGCTCTCAGAACATCAACTCACCTCTACAAAGGTCTTGGCTTCACACTCACAAGAGCAAGGAGCTCATGAGACCCTGCCTAAACCATCACCAACATAGAATATGCAGATGATCTTGCTCTGCTTTTCAATACTGTCTATGAATTAACCAAACTGTTTCACAGTGTTGGAGATGTAGCCTTGGAAGTTGGCTATAACCAAGAAATTGAAATTAAGTGACTTGATAGGAAGAATATAAAGTCAGTCAATGAGTTAGTCTATTCTGGCCATAACATCCAATGAACTGAAAGGGACATTGAGGTCTGCAAGGGAAAAGCCTGGGATGCACTGGATGGGTGGAAAAAAATTTCCAGATTGACATTTCCCAAACAGCTGATGAGAGAATTCTGCAGAGCCACCATTGAATGTGTCTTGCATGTACACTGAGTAAGCAACAAGAATCCGCTTTGAATTGTGCATGTATAAGAATGCTCTGAGTGGTCCTCAATATCATCTGGAGAAAACACCTAACAGACCTCTACTCACATACATTGATCCACAGGCTGATGACATTGGATGTCTTCCAGATGATCTCCCTTCTGTGATGGACTGATGAGCAAGATGGAGGAAACATCCCCAGAACATCTAAAACTGATGATGATGGCGAGAAAAATTAAAAAATTGTGGCTGGATGACTAATAAACTTTCAGTTGAAGTCAGATGTTGAATTTTGGCCATGACATATTTTGCGAAAAATTTAACTCTAAATTCTATGGGTAAAGATCTCTCCCTGTCTTCCTGTCTCCATCTTTCCCCGTCTCTCTCTCTCTCTCCCTCTCTTTCTCTCTCTCTCTTACCCATCTGGAGAGATCGGCAAGGCTAGAACTAAAATTTCTTACTGTAATTGCTGTGAATTAGAGACAACAAAAAAAAATAAAAAAGAACGGAAAGAAAATCTACCAAGAATATGTATACCGATCCCCACTCCCCAGCAGAAAAGCCATTATTGATGAACATCAAGTGACAGCTAATAAAAAAATCCTCAAATCCTCAGACCATCCAAGTAAGGTTGAGAGACATGGCAAGGCTCCTCAACAAAATAACAAATGGGTGAATTCTAAATATTTCAAACTGTGACTATTGCATGGAAAGTCACTCCCCCTTCTACCCAAAATCCTTGTCTGATGCAAATAAGTACAACTTGATCTTGACTAAACTCCAATTATCATCAAAGGGGATATATCAATTGGCTCCAAGATCGAACAGAGACTATACCTGCATGGATCTGGTACTCCTGCCGTGTGATTGAGATACAACAAAGCCTGGTGGTATTAGGAGGTACTGTTGGGGTGCACTGTGTTAGTGATAATGATGCATTACCCCTGGGTCATCATCTGATGAGAGCTTTGTTAGAGGCACTGCAGCTGTTTTTGTATAAGCTTATTTACTCATACATATAGAATTTATACGTGCGTGTATTAACAGATGTAGAATAAGTTTATCAAAACTATAAATGATTTCATACTATCTTCCAATATGGATTTTTCACTACATATCTTCCTATGAAACATAAACCAAGTATATAAAAGATATATCACCATCCTTTTTTTCATAAATGCACAGACACACACGCTCACACACACATACACACACAATATATATTTTTTATATGGATATTTTTTAATGATGAAGTAAGTTTTGAATTTCAGATTTGCTGAATTTTTCCAATTTTATAGAATGAGCCTTAAATCCTATTTATTGGAAAAAATTTAGGGATGAAAAAAATTAATAATAATTTTCGACATGAAAAAAGGGAGGGAAAGAAAAAACACACTCGTCAATGAGAACAGAAAATGAAAAGAAAGAAAAAAAAAAATTTTACCAAATCCCAGTTTATTGAAAATTAACTATAGAAATACACATTTTTTTTTTGAGATGATGTATGTCTAACTTTGACCTGGAGGATACTTAATCGAGAGGGACAATGTGATTCTTTATTCTATCAAATCTTTTGTGAATTCTTCATATCTTGATATATATATATATATATATATATATATATATATATATATATATATATATATATATATATATGTATGTATGTGTGTGTGTTTATATACATATATGTATACACATATTTATGCGGATGCAAATATATGTGTGTGTATATTTTGGATGTCCGTCTGGAAAGTACCTAGATATTGATATCAACGAAAAAATTGCCTACCTAGGACTGGAGCACCATAGTCCTCTTCAAAATACTACCTTTGGAACCTCGCACTTATCCCAGCATCCAATCGATTGCTTCATTACATGGAGACCACACAACTGGTTCTTGAGATGTTAAAAATGGCTGGATACTTTCTGGACAGACCCCATATGTTTATGCTGTGGGCAACAATATAAGTAAAAGTTTGAATATATATATATATACATACATATATATATATATATATCTATGTATGTATATTTATATATATATGTGTGTGTGTATATGTAGTGCATGAATATCTATGTAAGTATTTCTCTTACAACATTTACTGTTAAATACAAAAGTATTGATGCTTCTAATAAATCTCACTGTAGAATGGTTGTAAGGAAAGAAATTAGTTCTTCTCCTCCTGACTTAACAGAACTATCCATAAAGGTTACGCAGTGCTTGAATCTTCTGCTGTAAGTAATTGTCTGTTTATACTCATTGGAAACCATCAATCAAAACTGTCAACGCAGGTTTCTACAGTTTTTTAATTGGTCTGGTTGACTAGCTTAGTACGTATCACTCATGCTGGCAGTAACAGAGGAACTAGAAGGCAGAAAATTTGATGTATTTTCCTTACCAAATCTAGAAAAAAAAATTTTTTTTTCCTACCTTACAATAAGATTTTAGTGAGTTTATGCTAAATTGATCACTAGTTTGTGTCCAGCAGCAATCACATTTGTTCTTTGGAAATCCAAACTTTTTACGTGATCACTGCTCAACAAAAGGCAAGAGAAGTAAATTATTCACAAATCACACCTTTCTCTAATTTTTTGATTGATCACTCCCAACATATGATGCTAAGAGGTGATGGTCGTGCCACGGTTTTTATCTGGGGAGTAACCAGATCGGAATACTTATATGGTTTGTCTATTAAAGTTGTTTCCCTTTGGTTCGGTGCATGACCTCTTCAGAGAAGAGCTTCAAAAACAAAAGAAAAGAAGAGAAGAAGATTTTACTCTTGGACTTCAGATTTTTAGAAACAATGAATGTGCTCACTTCCAAAAAATCCATTTAGTTGTCTGAGAATTCTACTACGGAACAGGAAATGACACATGGGAGTTATATATATATGTGTGTGTGTGAGTGCTTGTGTGTGTGTGTGCGTGCATGTAAAGAAGCATCTGTAAGCGTGTGCATAAATCTGTACGTATGCAGACATATATATCATTCTCATTGGTATTTCTCTAAATGTGCATACATATCTATTTATGATTATATGTATGATATGTGTACTCTCTCCCACACTCTTCCTACACACACACACATACACATATGCATGTTATTTACAATCATCTAGAAAAATGGTAAACAAGTCTGATTAGTCACTCAATATAAACCATCACTTGATCAAAGTCTCTTGACAACATAACGTGTTGCAGGCGACCAACTAAAAAAATTGGAGAAAGTGGTGATCAATGAATATCATATAGCTCCCAATTTTTGTTGTGTGGTGATCACTGAAAAGTCTGAATTTTTAAAAACACAAACTATTGGACCAATTTAGCATAAACTTACACTGAAAAATGAACCCCACGCTAAAATCTTATTTAGAGGGTGAATTTTCAAAAAACAAAAGAATTTTCTAAACATGATTAAAGAATAAATGTTCAGATTTTTTACAATTTAGTTTCATTGATGTGGCTTGAGCACATGACATATACATACATACATATATACATACATACATAACCAGCTAGACAGATAGACCAGCTGAAAAACTGAAGAATTCTATAATGACGATTTTGGTAATAATTTTGGTTGATGGTTTTTTATAAATCTGTTTGGAAAAAATCCCTCTCTTTACATTCAGATAGTAGACCTGAAGAAGGCCAATGAATTGGTTGAAACATTTTGAAAACAGCAAAACTAAAAAGATGAATGAGTTTGGTTGTCTGAAAAACTCTTCAAATGAAACGCAAAGTGCATTTTACTGATGATCTAATTACATCATTCCCAGTCATAAAAAAATAGATTTTTAGTGATCATTTGGTGCTTGAATTTTTATTCATATCTTTTTGCTTGTTTCTTCATGAGACTCTATGTATCCTGCATCTGATGTTTTGATCACTCAGATTGAAGCTAACAGTGCTTTCTTCTTTCCACAAAGAAAATGTGTCTTTTTTCATGCAGCACAGGAAATCTTCAATGTCCACTTTGCTAAAGGATGCGTCTGTCTTGGTGTCATCTTTTGTCTCTGTACTCCATTCACGTACCACTCATAGCCAGAGCAAATTGAAAATACAGGTTCTCTTTGCTCAATAGGTTTTTGGACAATGGGAGATGAAAATTTGGCTATTTTACATTTGCATGTATATTAGAGCAATATTAAAACTATTCTATCAAAATGTAATGGAGACTAATAACTTTTTTTGAGATTTACAAAGCTTAGCTTCAAAGGGGAAGACCACTAAGAAGATGAGTGACCAAAATAAAAGAGGACAATGGATTACCCCCTGTTACACTGGAAAGAAGATCAACCGACAGGAGAGGGTAGCAAAAGGTCATCAAGGCCTAACAAATGATGATGATGATGATGATGATGATGATGATGATGACCAAGCTCAGGAAAATAAAGAATAAGGCTAAATAGAAGAAATAGGGACAAAAAGATTGTGTTGCAACAATCATCCAAGTGAAGAAGAAAGGAGAAGACCCCTTTTATGACAACGGAATTGCACTGAAGTGACCTCTCTAGAATGCAAGCCTGGATGAAGTGTACACAGGTCCTGGAATCATAGTCAATAGAATACTCTCTTGGACTGGCTGATACAGTTTGGAATCAGTTGTCCTTCTCCTAGACTGGTTGATTTCTCAAGGCCCAGTCTGCCCTCCTACTTAACCCTAATCTGTGAGGAAAAAAGATGATTTCATGCCTTTCCCAAGGACATCAGTGGGGATGACCTTAAAAATCCTTATTTAGAATCATGGCTTTTATCTGGGCTCATACCCTGACCCCTGACACTGGTGAGAAATAGACAACTATCTTATGTACCGAACGAACAGTGCCTAAACTATATCTTTGTAAATATTGTCTGAGATTTCCATCTTGAATGGATAAATAGCTTATGAAAACCTATGATAAAGACTTTGATAGCATCGATGATTTCATTTAGTGACATTTCTGAACAGCCTGAATATTACTGAGATTTAGACATCATATTAAAATGCATTCCTTAATAAGTGAGTTTGAGTTATGCCCATTAAACCTGCAAAAATATTTTCATTATTCCAGTGTCACAGATCCAGGTGGCTGGGTCCATGAGGTCCAGACCCCTCCTTGCTTGGGCAAAGCACAATTGAATTTTATATAAAACATATTTGAAAATACAGAAGTTTATGTAAAAAAAAAATTCAAATAATCCTATGTATTCATGTATTGATCTCAAAAATAAAAAATCATTATATCCATTGTCTGATGTAATATATTTTTTGGTTTTCCAGCAATAATTTTATCAAAAACCAGCATGCAATTGACAGGTTTTTCAATAAAAAAAGGTAAAATTGAAAAATGAAATAATACACAAAATAATGTAATAAACACATACATGAGACAATGTAATAAACATAAACAATGCAATGTAATAAACGCATACATGAGACAATGTAATAAATATATCCAATGCAATGTAATAAATACATACACTGGTAATATCTTTCTATCTTCATACATAAATTAGAAAGAGGAGATTATTGGAATATTAACAAAATTACCATTTCTTTTTAGAAACTGTCAACTAAAATTGTCAACATATGTTTCTTCAGTTTTTAAATTGGTTTGTCTGGCAATGTTTGTATCATGCAAACAAGACACACCAATAGAATTTTAAAAAATTACTCTTTGTACAGAAATAATAGTTTCCCTATTTTTGAAAATTCCCTACCTATAGAGGTTTTTTGAAAGGAAAGGAGAGGAGGGATCAATTTAAGATCTAAAATGTAAGTTTATGCTAAATTGACCTGTTACTTTGTGCCAAGCAGCATTCACACTTGTTTCCTGAAAGTTGACATTTTAATGATCCTTGCCCAACAAAAGGCAAGAGAAGTAACTCATTCTTTTAATATCCTTTTTTCCAATTTTTCAATTGATCATATCCAACACAGCACACTGCCAAAAGACATTGGTCATATGATAGTTTCTATTGAGTGAATAACCAAACCTGTTATTCCATTAATTAAATCTTGAAATACCGATTCTGTACCTGTTTTGGAGAGTTACTTTCATCCTTTATGATGTAAAATTGTTTGATGGATGATGTTATTCAAATGATTCAAAGAAACACCATGTTGGACAGAGATTATTCATCCATGTTCGTCTGTCTGTCTGTCTGTACATGCAATATTTTTTTATGAATTTCAAGTTTTTTCATGAATTTCAATAGAAGGGAACAACTTATTAAATTTGGGGGTGAATACTGGAAATCTCTTTATTCTTTAGTGACCATGGTGTTGGCACAGGTATGCACTCTCTAAGTGCTCTCAAGTTTTTTTCTATTTTATGCGTGCAGGAAAAACAAACTTATTATCAAAATCAAATATCATAATGAAAGAACAAGAATCTAATTTTATTCCCCCCTTTTCCAGATGGAAGTGGCATTAGGAGAGAAAGAAGAGATAATTTGGCAGTGGGGGGGGGTTTAGAGAAAGGACACCCTGAACATTGTTTTTTTTTGTTTTTTTTTCTTTGTATAAAAAAAAAATGAAATTACAAGTACTAAGGGAAAAGAAAGAGGAAAAAATCATTTAAAAAATTGGAGGAAAATGGAAGTAAAGCCAAGAGGCATTTAAAGCCAAGATTGTACAAAAATAGAATTTTGATTGTTAAAAAGAGATGTTTTACCCACAACAAAAGAATTGAAACTGGCAAAGATGGAAAGCGCAAGCAAATGACAAATGAAAAAACACAGTGAGCACTTACCTCTGCCAATGCCAGATGGCACAAAAAACTGAATGAAAATCAGTTCATACATAGCTACAACGCTCTCTGGATCTGCCCCCAAATTGAATCAATTCTTCCTCAGCCCATAGCTTACCCTTCAACAAAATGTCACTGGAATTTATCTAAATATTGTATGGACAAGCATGCATAAAAGAAATATGTCCGAATCAGGAAAAAAATTCCAGAAACCTCCCCAACATTAGATATATTCTTCCTTATTCTATATCCCACCCTTCCGGAAAATTTCATTGAAATTGATGGAGAACTTTCAAAGATATTGTGTGAACATATAGCTATAATGCAGGGGGGTTAAATGTACATGGATCCGCCCCAAAATTAACTCACTTCTTTCGCTGCCCATCGACCACCCTTCCGCAAAGTTTCATTGAAGTTCATTGAGAACTTTTGGAGATATCATGTGGACAGACAAACAGATATGTTAAAAGAAACAAGAAAAGATAACAAATAGAAAAAAATATGAGCTATAAATCAATGAAGAAAGAGAGAAATCTGCCCCGTTGCAGTCTCTCTAATCTTGTCCATGGTCTGAAATCACTTTGGAAAACCCCATAATTTTCAGGAATCTGACAGGCTTTGAAGTAATGTTTCAAAATAAACCTTGCACAAAACTTGAAGAATGACACTCTTGGTCATTGTGAATTCAACAGTCACACAGTACACAAGCTCATTCACTAGCATCTCACAACCAACTGAGTAATTCTATTGAGGAGTATCAGTTTAATAGAGCATCACTGACCAACTCTAAACATTGGACAAAGTAGCATTGGTCCTCAAGTTTCAACTCTCACTCAACTAGTGTTGTGGTGACTGGTGATTGATAATCTGAACAAGGTCTCTGATCGAGAAGTGTCAAAAAACCCTCCTGAACCACAAAATTGTAATTTGACATCATGGGTGCATTGATATAAAAATAATTGACAAAATGAATTAAGTCTGTCTGGCTTATTTTAGGGGCTTGTATGTACACATATGCATACACACACACATATATAGACAGATAGATAGATAGATATACCATATTGTCACAGCTATCATATCGTGGTACATTATTTTGAAATTGATAAAACTGGCATATTTTTGTTCATTGATCCTAACATTGGAGATGAGAAAAAAATTAGCATACTTCCAGCATTATAATGTTTCAAGGGCTTTTTTTCAGACAGATAAAAATGTGACTCAAATGCAAAATAAGATTTGGGCATTTTGTCAAGAAGGTGCTACTAATGCTCAAATATGTCAAAAGTGGTTTGTTAAGTTCTATCCTTATATTTCTCACTGAGCAATGTCCCATGATTGTGTAAGTCTGGGCAAGAGAACACCATTCCACTAAATAAAGGAAGCCTACACCTTGTATTATAGAATTTCTCTTTCCTTGAATGTCATCTATAATCTAAATTGAGATATCTTTGACTCTTCCAAATGATTAACATTTAAGCATGAAATCAACCTGTTCATCTCAAAAAAGTTTTTTTCTTTCCATTACAAAATATACAAAATAATTGTGAGAGAAAAAAGAGAGAAAAAGTAAATTGACATTTAATGACTGAATATTCAAATATTTTTTGAAATGCAATAAAAGCATGAAAACAAGGAAAATTATTCAAAATTAAAACAGAGAGGAAAATCTGGAAAAAAGGGAAAATGGTTTTAAGTTGGAAAAGAAAACCCTAAAATATGCCAAAAGACAATTTAAATCAAAACAAAACTGGAAAAAACAAAAAGAAATAAACACAAAAGATAAGCAAAAAGTCGTGAAAACACGACACACATCAGAAAAATCACAAAAAAGTAGAATAAATAATGAAATTAAAAAAGCAGAAAGACTAACAACACGTTCAACCAAAAGCAAAAAAATACATATATTAACATTTTCAGTGTTCTCATTAAAGATTTTCATAGATAGCATTCCTAAGTCACAACTAATAAATATGAAGATCTTTGATTTTCTAGCAGTACTTTACTTTTTACACTTTCCTTATGTAACTATATAACTCAGTTCCTCATCCGATCATTAATCTCAAGGAAACAGAGAGTATAACTGTAAGAAAATGAGTAGCACTGAAAATGTTGAAAAAACAGTAAAAAAAAATCCTAAATACTGGAAGAAAGAAATGGATCTATAAAACTTTCAGCCAAAAGAATAGAAAAACATGTAACTCTCAAAAAGATCTTCTAAAAATACAATTAAAACAAGCCAAATAATAATTCAAAAAGGAAAGCCCAAGTAATTAAAAAAGGAACGGAAGTCATTTCTCCATAATAAATGTGAAGCTATTATCCTCTTCCTTTAAATTTGAGTAAATCTTTTTATTTCAACAATTATCTGTTTACTTTTCTTTGTTACCAATTTGTCTTTTTATCACATTTTCTCATAGAAATGAGGGCAGAGTAAGGTGGAGAGCAAGGTGGCAGTTTATTGTCCGTTATCAAACTTGTAAAAACAATCGTAAGGAAAATCGGTTTTTAGTAGAATCACATCACAGTCATGTATCATTGTATCTTGATCATTAATCGGACTTGCCTGCCTCCCGTTTCATAGCTAATTTTGCAGTCTCTTTTGACTAGCCCGTTTTCTATCGTTATGTCAATTTTGCTCGCTATTATCTAATTCTGTCTGACACTATAATCTCTCGTCTTGGCAGAGTTCACGTAATCAGGTGTCAACAAAAGGCTCGACCCCGATTGCTGCCAACCAGCCATTTTCGGTTGTTTGACGGAACATAAAACCTAACACATTCGGATGACTTATGTGTGTCCAAAGATTTTCTTTACAATAAGACGGTGCAGCGTGATGTGAATAAATGTTTTATTGTTACTGTTCTCTTCTATCCAATTTTCCATTTCTTATGATTCCTTAAGATGAAAGTGAGTAAAATAAATACCCAAGACTTTCAATTGGAACCAGAATCTCAGAGAATATGTCTCCTCTTTTCTTTGCTAATAAACACCATTGATTCACATTCAATAAAATTCAAGTACTTTTATATTATTCTTGCTCTTCACCTTTGTTTCTACCGTTATTTCAAGTAGGTCTCTTCTGTGAGTATATCTGTCTAGATAAACAATGAATATATTCTATATAACAGATTTTGCAAGTTTGTAAATGTACGTATCAAAAGTAAAGAGCTAAATATTGCAATGAAGAAAGATATTTAGCAAGAAAGAGGATTTTATTGAGATGACAATTATAGAGCCTAATTATCGCTGAATCTACAAAAATCTATCTATTTTACAAGTATCTAAATGTATAGAGCACAAAATAAGGTTATTTATTTACTTTTATACTTTGTAAGTATTTGAATGTATCAAACATTATTGGTGCAGAGTACAAAAAATGAAAGACTTGAAAGTTTCAGTCTATGACAGTACATTGCAAAACTTTGCAAACTTAATTACTTGCATCTTACTGTCCGAAACCATCAACCAAAACTGTCACCCCAACTGTCGACGAAGGAGTCTTCAGTTTCTAAGTTGGTCTTGCTGGCTGGCTGGCTCTATATCACTGGTACAGGCTGCACCCATGGAGCTGAAGAGCTGCAAATTTCAACATTTACTCATGATTATGTCAAGAAAACCTTTTTTTTGTTCTTTGATAATTCTCTCCTCCTGGTTTTTAGTGTAGGGTTCAATTTTCAATGTAAGTTTTTGCTAAATCAAATACTAGTTTGTGTCCAGCAGCGGCAACTCGATTAATCCTTGGCACACACTCTGTTGTCCCTGAGACAGAAGGAGTATTGACAATGATGAATACCAGAGTTGAAAACCATGCAACCTGTCACAATCAAATATACAGGGTGAGCTATCAAAATTTACCCATCAATTAATCATATCTCGTATATTGAGGTTTTTGATATTTTGCACCAAGCATCTCAAACATCTGTTTTTTCTCTGTTTACTGTTTCATTGGTCAATTCCAAACTGGTATCAAACATTACATTGAAGTGTGTACACAACCAAATAGCCGCATTAAAAACGATTGGACTGAACAACAATCAAGTGATGCAAGAGCTGAATTTTTGCCAGCAAACCTTTCATAACATCATGAAACTATTTACTGGGTGACACTAAGTTTAGCGAGCCTATCCCCAGCAGAAGTTGCTCAGTCCACACCAGAGGGTCAACCAAGCAGTGGAGAAGCGAGTGAGAAGAAATCCTTGCAGGACACAAAGAAAACTGAAAGAGTTGAGACTGTCAAAAAAATCATTGAGAAAGATTATGAAGCTGGATAAAGGGTTGAAAGCATAAATATTTCAATGTTGACTCTTTATTTCAGCAGCCTCAAAGCAGAAGCAACTTGAAAGAGGGGAGAAAATGCTGGAGGAAATCAAGAGGACAACTGGGAAAGTCTTTATCTGGTCTGCCCTCTACAGGTTGTGACAAACTCCCAAAAAGCTTTATGCAGCTGATGCAAGAGACCATTTGTAAAGTGGCAAAGCCCATTTCCATTGCAAGAAGCCTGCTGATGGATGCTGTTGGCTGCAGTTGCCTCAGATGAGACAAAATCTCCTTTGTTGTCTATTGGAGATGATGTGAAGGTAAATAGCCAGGTTTATTTTCAAATTCTTGAAAAAAAGGTGTTAACTTGGGTAACTGAAACATTTGGAGGCTTTAGATCTTTAATCAAGAAGGTGCACCTGCTCACAAATGAAATATGAGCCAGGTGCAAAGAGCATTTCTGCAGATTCTTGGTCAAGAACATGTGGCCTCATTTAAGCCTGGCATCAGTCCGTTGGATTTTGCCATCTGGTCCATTTTGGAGAGTGATGTTTTGTAGATCCCATAGAGCAGTGTTGCAGCTCTGAAGCAAGCTCTTGTCAAATCCTGATGCAATTCAAATGAAGATGCTATGCAGCTTTTGTACAAGTCACTTACTTCTCATCCAAAGGCCATGATCAAGGTGAAAAGTGGTCGGATGAAAAAAAGTTTGTATAGATTCATTAGAGACAGGGAAATATATATACTTTTTGCTATATTCTGGCTTTAATACAATTCTGAATAAATTGGAAAACCTGATGGATAAATTCTTATGTTGCACCTGGCAGAATTGTATCCTTATCATACAGCAAAGCAATATTGTATATAAATGCAGGGATCATTAGTGTGGGTGGGTGTTCAGTTGTATTTTTCTCACTCTATCTGTTTAATCAGACAATGAATATAATACAATGCATTTTTTTTTAATGTCAATTCATGATTTCATTTGATTAATTGGGTTTTTTATGAAATTTCTCTATCTAGATGTTAAAGAAAATCTTTTTTCAACTATGCTTAGCTTGGGCAGGGAGTGTCTGGACACCCTCCCTAGATCTATAGAAGAATATCCCTCAGTCATTTAAAGAACTTCATTGAAGACATGAATAGACATGGTTGTATTTAGTTCCTATAACCCTGTGTAGAGGGTAATTTTATAAGAGAAAAACTTCTCTTATAAGGCAACACAAATTGAAAATGTCTAAATAAAGTAGGATTTCAATTTGTTGGTGCTATCTTTATGCTACAATTTAGTAAATAGCAAAAAGTTGGCTTTTTGAATGTAACCCAACTGTCTTAATCTATCTTCACTTTACAAGTCAAAAGAAAGGGGTCATAATCTCAAACTTATGAGGTCTAATTTAAAACTTTAGCCTACACAAGTCCAAAATAAGCCATTCAAATCTTTAATTATTAATGTTTAATCCACAACACTAACATATACAAGTTGAGAGATTGTTTCCCTTGTCTGTAACACATAAAGTTTAACCCAAAACTCAAACCTTGTTCGACAAAAAATATTATTTCTACAGATCTGTTTATTTACTATTTAGAAACAGATTTTGATTCCTTTCAATTAAAAGTCAAAGTGTGAAACTGCAAACTTGTTCAGTTGATTCAACAACTTCCCAAAAGCACAATCATGATTTGCTCCTTGGGCTAGTCATTCAGCACTCGTCAGCCTTGCAGTTATGCTTTGCAATTCAATCGTGACAAAAACGTAAAATGAGTCGAGGCAGGAAGGATTGCATTTTGTAATTTTGAACCGAAGATGTCAGATTGACACTGCACGTAGCTGAGTTTTGAGAAATGAAAGAAAAAAAAGAAAGAGAGAGAAAGATGTATCGTTTTTTGAGGTCTACAGTGATCTTTATATGCCTAATGGCGAGGGTGTGGTGCTAACTTTTTAGGTGCTTGAGCTGACAAGATGCATGTTATTTCCTATATCCTCTTTCTTTGTACATGTATCATTTCTTTTGGCTTTTTTCTACAGAGGTGTAAGGGGAGCACTCCAATGAGTTCCAGCAACTCTGCAACTCTGCCTAATGGTAATCTTCCAATCTTGTCAAATGGAACTGCCCATTTTGAGATGGACCACTGTAGAGGAGACAAAAAGCAAATTGAAAATAAGATCTCAAGAATATCTTCCTAAATTCAACTCAAGATTCTTGGGGAAATCAAAATCCAGAAGCAAGATACAATAGATAGAACCAATTCAATGTTACTTTTTGTGAATAGAAACTTTTTTCTAACATTATCATCATCCTTCTTTTCAGTTTTATTTTTATGACGGCATGTACCTGTACAATTCAGTGCAGAATTTCAAGTGTAATGCATACATACACACACCCATGTATGCATACATACACAAACTACACATGCACATACATGCACACATACACACACATATATGTATATATAAATGGATTTACCTAAAACACATATAATAATATGTGGAAACCTTCATGAAAATGTAAACCAAATTGTAAAAACAGTCTAAATTCATTGAATTAAAACATGCAGTTACAAGAAACTCTCAGTCTGTAGGTCACTGCTTAGAGTTATACTTGTCTATTTGAGGCAATAACTTTATAAAACACGAGATTCTATCAATGTTGCATAAGATATGTATCTCAAGGATTCTTATAGTTTGTAAATACACTGACCTTTACTTCACAGTATTCGCTTTATTGGTACACCAAGAAATGTACAAGTAAAGATTACAACCGTTCAAAATACTATTTTTCATACGAGCAAAAAGAATTTCTTTCATTACCTCATTATTATAGAATTGTTTTTCTTTTTTAAACACATTTTATAATTTATAGCAAATATAACTCTACAAGCATAATTATATATGAGAGAAATGAATGGCAATATTGGAAGTTTTGTTTTAGATTATTGATAACAGTTAAGAAAACACAGAACTATTTCAAAAAACTAATACTTGATCTTGCTGATCCAGAATTCAAATTTCACTTATAAACAGCTGTCTCCTTGATTCCTCGCATCATTTGACTTTGTAGAAGACCAGAAAAAAAGACAAAATGCCGGGAATAATAATTTCAATAATTTTGAAACAAAACTCCCAATATTGTCATTCATTTCTCATTTGATCAATTAGAATATTCATTCATTACTATATAACGGTATCAGAGAGCTATGAATTTTCATGTAACTTTTTAAAAAATTTTGGTAACTTCCAGATTAACTTTGATATTTTTATGGTTCTAATTTCCTAAACTTTGAAGTTCTGGCACTGTAGTGGAGCCCGGTAGGTTTTCGCTGTGGTGCCCTAGTCAGAATATAAAATTGTTCATCAAATATGGACAAATTGAATATCATTAGAAAGGAAATTACCTCCTTGTATTCAAGCTTACTGGGTGCACCACCCAATAGCTCTAATGATTCTCTATCTCTCCATACAATATCTCCAACAGTTCTCAATAGATTTTGATGGAATTTCATGGAAGGTTGGGGAAGAAGAAGTGATTAAATTCATTTTGGAGAAGACCCATCAAAAATTACCCCCTTATATCTTTCATTTCAAAAAAGGGTTTATGACTTGGTTTTCCTCTTAACTTAACTCGGCATGAAATTTCCTTTCCTATGATATCCAATACTCTTATATTTGATGATTTTTTTCTCTGACTAGTGCTAAAATCCACCATTATGAAAAATGGCACAAAAATGATTTCGCAACTGATCTGGAATGTCTAACCAAGATATTCTTATTTACTGAAGGTCCCTCTGATATATCCCATTGTTTTCATTAGTTAACTCAAAAATCCTACAGGGCTCTGGATCGTAGCTTGGATTATGGTTGGAATGGATGAATAAAACTTTTATAGCAAGTATAGCATTGAATGGAGATGGGATTGGCCAAGGAATGAAATGGCATAGAGATCAGGATTTGTAAGCCAAGTTCAAACTCTATCTGGGGTAGTTTGTCTCTCCCCTCAGCCAATTCGTCCTGGGTTAGTGTGGAAGGGTAAGTCCCATCATTGCCCACCCCATGTCTCTTTACTTTGGGAAGAGAGGTCTATGTCTCTTTTGATGGGCCTGGCAAATAGGAATTGGATTGTGATTTCCCAAGTAAAATAGAAGAAGATGGAAATGTGTGGACAAAAGTAATGTGACAGTCATTTCCATCATCCTCAAACACTCAGAGTACAAGTGGATGATAAAATTAAAAAAAATAATATTGATGTAAGAAGAGACAGGAAGAAGATTACTCTTGTAAAGCCACTCAATAGAAGCCATCCACAATATCTTTTGGTAACATGCTGTGTTGGGGGTGATAAATTGAAAAATGAGTTACTTCTATCACCTTTTGTTATGCCATGATCACTGAAAAAACCTGAATTTTCAAAAAGAAAAAAGGAGGAATGTTACCAGATGCAAAGTAAGGAACCAATTAATATAAACTTACATTGCAAATTGAGTCCCCCCCCCAGAACCTAATTTGAGGGGAAATTTTGAAAAAACAAAAAAAACTTTTTTTGTAAACCTAATAATAATGAATTTTTAAATATTCAGCCCTCTAACTTCATTGGTGCAGCCTTGGCACATGATACATACATATATAGCCGGCTAGCCAGCTAGCCAGAATCATTTGAAAACCAAAGAAACCTATGATGGCAGTTTTGATGATAGTTTAGTTTGACTGTTTCAACAATTAAAGCTCAGGAAGAAACTGCAAAGACAATAAGCTGTAAAGCTAGAGGTTAAGTTTATTTTCTGTTTTTCGTACTGTCTTCAGGCGCCATTTGTTATGCATCCCAGGTAACCAGCCATTCCAATTAAAATGAAAATCACGACAATGGCTGAAATCAGTGGAAACATTTCCAGAAACCTTTTCCTGGAAGAAAGGAAAATTGTCATTTAAATGGTGGGCACCTTGTCAGGTCATTAAGTGCCACTTGGACACGCCTCTCTTCCTGAACACAAAAGTTGGTGTGAAAAACTAACAGAATTAATTCCTTGGTTCCATCAATTCCACACCACATCTTCGAGAAGAACAATCTAGAAGTTCATTTACAGGCTGGCAGAACGACAGTGCCTACTGCCAAACAATAAGTTGTGCCACTTGGAGTTAGTTGGTTGTTAAGGGAGTGATTTTTAGATAACAACCTTTTCAAAGTCTTTGAATGAATGTTTGGAATGCCTTTGAGTAGAAAGTGGATGCTATTGACCCTTGAATATCAATGGGACTATCCAAGGAGTTGAAAAATTCTAGAGGGTCAAAAGGAGGTTGGTGAACACTGTGATGGGGCTCTACTAAACTGACCCTCATATAAAAGATACAAAATCAATTGAATACAACTTGCCAATATACATTTCTAATTTATATATAATAAATTCTCATTGTCCATTCATTCTATACTCAGTTTACTGGACCATACTTGTTTATTTTGGTATGCAGTTTCCCTCACTAATACACACAGAAACAGTCCATCTATTTAATCATTATTTATTGTTTGTACAAAAAATAGTAATTAAGTAGATAGGTTTGAAGAAGGATCACAGATTTCATGGAGTGGTCTATAATCAAAGAAGTTTTGGGACCTCTGCCTTATAGAGAGAAGCAGTAATTCTCATCTCTCTGAAAGATCCTTTTCTCTCATACTTGCAAATGATGACACTTGAAAAATTAACGAAGAAGAGTACTAGAAGATGAGTTATATTGTTAAGCCTTACCTAAACTAACAGATAAAAAATGTATGAATTTTTGCCTTTTTTTTCAGCATCTTTTTTTCCTATTCCGGTATCTGTATGACAAATTGTTTATCCCCAACACTCAGCTTTTTCACAAACTTCTTTCTTATCTGAGTTTAGTGCAGGGTGACTGAACAGGTAAACAAACAGAGTATAGACTCTGCGCTCAGAATTTGAACTTCATCTGACACAGATGTGTTCATTTCCTGGATATTCTGGGGAAAGGCATGAATCCATCTCCCATCTCAGCCATGGGTAAAATAGCAAAGGGTGAAGTGAGGCTACTTCCTGCACATTTTTTCTCTAAGTCTAATTCACATATTGTAAGAGGGCTGAGTAAGTAATAATACGATGTATGGAGCCTAAGCAGGGATGGTTGGAGTTGTAGCCAGTGAAAGGAAACTACTAAATTTTTTTTTACATGATTTTAACAAACATTAGACCTCATAACCTTTGAAGTAATTCTATAACCAATAAGCCTAACCTGCAAGTGTGAAATGTCTTCATAATTTCTGAAAAGCATACAGGAAAAAAAATTACAAAAAAAGACAACCAAATTCTTTGCGTTTAGAATTCAAACTTTCTTTTTTTTTTTTCCTGGAAAATTAATTTCTTTTGAAGAAATTCATAGTGAATAAGCTGACAGCCGTGAAAGATCACAGATCCAACCAGATTTAGTTAGTTACCAAAGAAATCTCCGTGATCCATTGCCAATCATTGACGCGATGCCAACAGAGAATTTTTTTCCCCTTCCCCTCATTTTTGCTGCTGTCTTTACAAAATCTGCAATTGTGGATTTTCATGAAAAATAATTTGCTGACAGCATTGTAAACACACCAGATGCTTGGCTGCTTCAAACCCTCTTTCAGTAAAAGTGCCAAAATGGAAGTTTAAAGAAAAGTATGTGAAGTTTGGTTGTTTTTTTTCAATTTTCTTTTAATCTTTTCAGGTAAATGAGTTCTATATCCAGTGTAGTGTTTTTGGAACGCATTAGAATGGTGTTCCATCACGTTTTTTGTGAGCTAGAACAGCATTCCTTCACTCTCTGTGTTCTACTAAAATTCTCTATTTAGACAAGTCACAAGAAATATTAGCCAGTATATGTCTGAATACTTGTTCTATATGGCCTCAAAACATCTCAAATATTTCCTCATTGTACCTTTTAAGACCTTCCCTCTGTATCTATAAAAAGTCTTATTAATTCAAGAGAAATAAAAAGCAATATATATATAAGAGAGAGAGAGAGAGAGAGAGAGAGAGAGAGCGAAAGAGAGCTGGAGGGAATGGGGTGAGAATGAACGGTGACTTGTAATAATTTTGATAAAATCTGTATCTCTCTTCATTCAGGTGTCTTTCAAATTTCTTATTTAGGTACATAACTTCATGTACAAGCAAACTTTCATAAAGTATTCTACTTTTGGTGAAAAAAATCACTGAAAATAATTCTCATGAAGCTAATGTATCCTGAATATATCATAAGTGATTCTGTTCACACCCACTTTGACAATTGATATAAGACAGATACTCTTCAATAGCCAGTCACCAAAATAATTACAATCTTATGGCAAAGACTTGCTCTGCCCAACCCAAACCTTAACCCTAGCTCCAGACTTGAGAACAGTTCATCTTGGTCACTTGGGACATAAAAAGAGAGACAGTTAAACAAAATCAGATGAAATAAAGATCATTGAATAAATTCCAGCAAGGTGCTTAACCAAAATCTTTGCCAATCATCAAAATGCTCTGTAGGTTGGTCCCAGCCTAATGGCATCATCATTTGAACCAACTGGCACTTGCTCAACTAATTTTCTAAAGAAGATTACTTATTGGCTTACATAGTCTACAAAGATTACACACACCTCTGTCCCCAATGTGACATGGAAACAGGAAGTGTTTCTCAAAGAAGATCTTCTGCCTCACTTTGTTGTCCCTCTTGCATGCTACCTTTTCTTATAAAACCCCAAAGAAAGTTCCAGGATTCTTCTTGAATTGGGGGATTTTCAATCAAAAGCCAATCATTACGGTTTTACTGATTGCAGAAAGTGAGGAATGGTTGGTTTAAAAGCAAATGGATGAAATTGGCAAATCTTCTGAAGGAATTGGTGAAATTGGTATCACGCATGGATGATGGCTTCTCCAAAGAATCTAAACCATCGTTAAGATTACTTAATCAGTAACAGGGTTGCCATTTTGTATTTTTCAAGACCAAAATTGGTCAAATGTGGTACTCAACAGAGCTATTTGTGTCCAGAAATAAAGATTTGGTACTGAGAAATATTTACAAAAGATAACAATCTCTTAGTTGATATGATATGACATAAATATACATGAACAATAGATAAAAAATGTTTTTTAATACATTTTTCTAATGAGCTTTGTCAGATGTATGAAAGTCATTTGACTATTTTGGTACATATGATATTAATTCATTCTAATATATAAAATAAGTAAAGAATGATTGAATAACAACAAGGAAGAAAAAAACTTCTGGCACATTCTAAACTGGCGTTATTGTAAAGTGTCGTAAATCAAAGAGGTGTAAAATCAGGACAGCCTGTACAGCATTTCTGTCACCACTCCTTCATCGAGCACTTGGTCTCATGCCCCGTGAGATTTGAGCCAAGCCGAGATTTTGTGGTGGTTGAAAGGGTAATGAGCATTTTGCAGGTGTGTTGCCATTTCGAAGTCTCTCTGCTGTTGCCTGTCCGCTCCTAAATAGGAAGCAAAACATCTGCCTGTGTCGCACATGATGCATTGCAAATGGAATCGGTTTTCCAAATACGGAACAGGATTCGCTCATTTGGCAACACACTCTTTTTTTGTTCTTTTTTATCAGCCTAACTTTTCATTCTTCTTCCAATTTCATTCTTTCTTCTTACTTTTTTCTTTTTTTTTATCAGCCTTACTTTTGATTCTTCTTCTAATTTCATTCTTTCTTCTTACTTTTTTCTTTTTTTATCAGCCTTACTTTTGATTCTTCTTCTAATTTCATTCTTTCTTCTTACTCCTTTTTTTCTCTTTTTTATCAACTTTACTTTTGATTCTTCTCTCATTTTCATTCTTTCTTCTTACTCTTTTTCTTCTCTTTTTTTATCAACCTTACTTTTGATTCTTCTCCCATTTCCATTATTTGTGATTTACCCTTCATTCTCTGACTTACCTTTCCTATCTTGTCAACTTTCTGTCAGTTTCATTTCTGACAAAAAACTGAAAAAGTTAATTTTTATGAAATTGTTATTTAACGTCGTTTAAACCACATACATACACACATACAAACACACACATATTTCTACATGTGTGAATTTTGCACATGTATGAATGTAAACTGTGTGTTTACATTTATATACGTTTGTACATTTTCATTTATATATTCACTCACAAACATAAACACATATGATATGTACTCAAACACACACTATGTAGAAGTCAACTTACAATCTTAAAACTAAAAGCAGAGAAACTTTTTCATAACTTTTGGCAACATTCAAATTTAGAAGCATTTTCCAACATGTTTTTTTTTCGGGAGGACATTTTAACTTTATAAATAGGATAGATTATTTATCTAACTAACTAAGAAGAGCAGCTTGCAGTAAAATGTGCGATACATAAGGCATTTTTGCGCTTAGAGTCTGAAGCTATCATACATAATGGGTACTTTTAGATATAAACAAGACAACCCTTTGAGAGAAAATTAGTTCAATCTCATGTGACCTGAATGAACCAAGATTTTTGTGCATTTGTTTATACATAAATAAAGGAGAGAACTCAATAATTAGCATTTTATAATTATCTTCCTTGATAAGTTGATCATAATGATTTAGTTAGACGTGAACACATGCAGACTACATGCTTTTATTAGTCAAGTGCAAATTACCTAGATCTTTTTTTACATTCTATAAGTTGGCCAATTTAAGGGTTACCTCAATTCAATACCTCTAGCTACAATGCAACATTTTGGTTACTGAGAGGTTATAGATAAACAGAATGAGGCTTTTAGTAATATGTCAATCGAGCAAGATGGATTATTGATTATTATATTAAAATAATGAAAGTGTAAATGACAGAAAATTATTTTTCCAGTCATATCAAGTTGAAACATTGGAATTATTCCTTTTTTGTCAACAATAAGTAAAAAAAAGTTAAACACTTGGAAAATTGTTTTGTTCCTTTCTCTTATGCATTTATTTGTTATGTGAATTAACTGCCTCGTACAGTATGTTAAAAAAAACCAACCATCTTTCTGATGATTTGTATTCAAACTATTTTAAATCTGATTCACACAAATTACAGAAAGATTACAGAAGATGCTATTTACACAAACTCTTTGTCTTTACAATAGCTGTTGAAGTGATTCACTTACATTGATGTTTCATTGCACTGGAAAACACACAGGGATGAATGCTTGAATGAAGCTATCGCATGATGCAATCATTTCAACTGCTAAATACTGTGTTGTATCATGAATGACTTCTACCCTTTTATCCGCAGGATTGCATCCTAAATGAAACACCCTGTATGCTTATATATGCCTGAGAGATACACAAACTCTGCCTTATGCATGCCATAGCTTAATGGTTAAGAAGATAGTTTTACAAGCCATTCCTGGTAAATTCAATCCCAACTCTTTTGGATCTGGATCAGACAAAGCTAAGCTTAGTAAATATGTCAAGACAACTGCAATGATCAGCAAAGTTATCTCTGAATCTACTGTTTGTTTAATCCTCCTTATCAGGAGTCCTACTAATGTGGCCATCTATAGAAATGAGCTAGTATTCATATTTAAATTGTAACTTTTTTTGTTAACAATCATTTAAAATTGTTAAGAGAGCACTTTGAAATGACCAGATTTTTTTGTACATTTCATCCATAAACTTGTTCATTCTTTTCCACAGTTTTATCTACTCTGAGGAATGTGTTAAATTAAAACAACCTCAAAAGTAAATAGAATAAACCAAACTTCAAAGATGATATTTTTGAAAATTGTTTCAGATGAGCTCAGCACTTTAGCAGGAGTAATTTTGCCAAATCGTTGATCTTAATCTTCGAATTTATCTATCAAGATCAAATAAATATTCAGTTTTAACTCAATATATTTTTTCAATTTGACATTATCTTTCTGCTTATTGAGATTTTAGCAGGAATATTTGATACATGATTTAAAATACATTTTTATTCGACTTCCTTAATTAAATGCCACCTTCAGAGGCCAATAAGTTTGGCATCAAGTCAATTCCTATTTCCAAAACTGAACAACCATAGTCATCAGAGATGGCGAATGGTTCTATCCTTTTTACATGAGTTTGTTTGTTTGTTTGTTTGGCTGATTGGTTTCCAGTCCTCCTGGCCATTCTGTTTTGTCTAGAGACTTGAAAATTGGCATCAGTATTCCACTAGACCCCTTCTAAGGGATATTTGGAAAAAAGGCTTTTTTAACCTTTTTTGAATCTTATTCTGATGGGTTTATGTTTTTCAGTGTTTAATCACTCCTGGCCAAATTGTTTTGGCATCAGCACTATGATAGACCCCTTCTAAACATTTTATTTTCATTTTTGAATGAATGTTTTTTTTTAACTTTTTGGGGCTTTATGCTAATGGGTTGATAAACAGCATCTAGATTTTCCAGAGTTTGTAGATGATTTTTTTTCTCTAATTTTATTTATTTTTTCACTGGAAAAAAGCCAGAATTTATTCTGATCATATTTATTCTTTGATGGAATTCTCTTTACCTCACTTCAAATATTGACTGGCAAATTAGGATCATGATTATTTGCAAAGAAATAAAAAAGGTAAACTGTTCTTTAATTAGCATTCAATATGCCTTGAGTTATCTCCCTTGAGAAATCTGATCATCATAATATACATTATTGGGTTGAGTGCAAAATGCACATCCCATATCATTATGACACGAATAGCAGTTGAACTTCAGATTTTTTGTTCTGATAGATGTATAAGTCAAGTAGTGGTTAAAAGCGCAGACAATGGAATTATTGAACTGAATTGAAACTCTGGTCATTCACTTAACTCTAATGCCCTTGGGAAAGATATGAATTCATTTATTCTTCCCCAAGCTATTGTTAAAATCTACTGGGCTCTCTAGCCTTGGGAAGGCAACCAGTCTAAGAGAAAGACTGCTCTGATTTCAAATCTTTCAAAGGGCTTAAGGCAGTTGAATGCCAACTTCGATTTCTGTCTGGCAGATCCTGCAATCAAGTTAATGCCAAACGTATTGCGCTCTGCTTTCCTATGGACTACATCAGCAAGGCTGAGAGGGGAATTCTGACTACTGAGTATCCCAGAATCTTTATCCTCTTTATCCTGGCTTGTGTGCTACAGGGATCACTTCAGCGTCCTCCCGTAATCTATCGAGATGGAAGGGGGCCTTTTTCTTCTGCTGGTTTCAAATAAAATTCAAAGTTTTTGCTTTTAGTCTCAAGGCTTCAGACATCACTATATAAGAATCAGGTTCATATGTTACAAACAATTTCTCATTTGACAGCTTGATTGGCAGATAAATAAACATTTGAAGATTCAATTCAAATAAAGAAGTTCCCATTAATTTTCTGGGACAGGGAAAGGTCATGAGAATGTATATATATATATATATATATATATATATATATATATATATATATATATATATATATATATATATATACTCATAAATTTGAAAGACAAAATAAATATAACTTAATTTGCAGATGTCAAATGACTACGTTGGCTTACAAACAGATTAGTACTCATTGCTTGAGAAACGGTACCAAAACTTTTTTCTTCAGAATTTAGCACTATTCTTTGTGTAACAATGAGAGATTACTTATCATTGGTGTCGCGAGAAAAAGAGGAATAAATTTTCTTTATTTGTTGTAATCCTGTGATTCTGAAGAAGAAAATCGGTTAGAACTTGTGTGAGGCATCTTTCTTTTGATTTGCTGCCTTCTACTTTATTTTTTAATTGGATTGCTGACAATTGTTGGGCAGACAGGTAAAAAAAAAAGGGCGATGGAACAGACCTGTTTTAGGGCATCAAATAAAAAATTCTTTACAGTTTCTCTTTTTATCTTTTTCAAGAGTTGGTATTTGTCAAAGACAATGAAAACAGCAAGTAAAAATACCACTTTATAAGTAAAATGATCATTAAAAAATTAGACAAAAAAATAAACAAATTTACAATAAGTCAAAAAGGAAAAAGAGAGAAAATCAGAAAACCAAGACCTTCTCCAAGATTTCCCTTTCCTGGCCATTATGGTACCAATACATTCTGAACCAATCATCATGCCATCTTATTTTTTGCAGGCTAAAACGATGCATATGATCTAGAGGGATCCACATTATCAATTGTGATGTCAAGAAGTTGTTTGACATTTTTGCTACATGGCTTGCCAATTGTCATTTGAATTTTCTAATAACTTTATGACATTTCCAAGCCCATCTGCTGTCTAATATAATGTGCTGTTTTGTGATCTCTCCATGCAGATTTATTATTCTTCTACATTCAGCTTTCAAATGGGATTGAAACCAAAGTCTCTAACTTGAAATCCATTTTTAGTTTTGGTTGTTGTATTTATGAATGTGATTGCTTATTATAAAGTATTTTTATGGAAATAAAAAAAGTATTAAATGACTTCATCACCAAAAATTGAATTTGAAACAATTCAGTTTTACTCAATTCATTTATCATTAAAGAAAAATGGTTGGCATTAGTTGAAAGTCTTGAGGAATGGAAAATAGATGCCAGCATTGAGAAAGTCATTACATGGCATTAAAATCATATAAATCACAAAATATGCAGTCTGAAAATTTACAGTAAGTGAAAATTCATTATTGAACAAAATGAAAGAAAATTAAAAGAAAATTTTCTTCCTTTCTATCTGTTAAAAAAATGCACTCAGATTACTCATAGATCTCGCTCTTCCTTCCCTCTCTTTCTGTACACTAGACTAAGCATAAAAAACACCTATCAGCTTCTGTTAGTTGATCATCGTTCAAATGATGTCTGTGACTTTGCTGCCTTTGGGTGAATATCATAAAAGTGGGAGGGTCATTGCACTCTTTTAACCTCAAAGGTTGTTTTATGTTGGTATGATGAGACGTCAGTTACTGTATGGTTTGAGAGAATTTCCTGTTTAGTTTTTTAATCTTGTTAAAAATTAAAGAAGCAAAGGTGACTGGAACATCAATTTCTGAAATATTTGTCTAGTACCTTTCCCTTATTTATATTTTAAATGTCCTTCTAAAATTGTCGCATAAATACCAACCAACCTTTGATCTGATGATTCTCACCTCTGAGTCATCTGAAGTATATTCAAAACCGTGTCTCAAAAGTGACTATTCATCTCCTTCTTTGTTTTCCTTTTCAGATTTCTGTCCAATCTCTCTTCAAAATTGATTTCAATTGATAGCTCAACGCCTAAGATTAGAATAAAGGTGCAGTAGCCACAACACTGCAATGGATTGCCGGAATGTTAAAAGGAGGGCTGGAGACTTGATAGGACTTGCTGTCACTCTGTCTTCAGTGATGATGCATGAAGAATAATGATAGAAATAAAATTTTCAAATATTTTAGTTTATGTGTACTGATTTTCAAAACTTTTTGGCAGTTTGTTAAAAAAAAAATGTGTCTAGTGACTTTTGATACATCCTGTATATACACTAGGTAATGGATCATTTTAAAGAGATTTCTATATTAAATTATTATCATAATTACAAATAATCAAATTTTATTTCATTTCTCTATAATTTTGTCCTTTCTATTTGCTTCAAAAAAATTTTCCATGATAATATTTTCTTTTGGGAAAACTCTCCGTGGGAATCTCCAAAAAAAATTTTAAAAAGATAAAAAGAGAGTCCTTGTGCAACTTTGTACATTTCAGACTTGATTGGCTTTTGAAAACTAAAACACTGGCGCCAGACCAATTCTAACAAAACAATTCTTGCTTGGCGGCGATAAACTGCCATTTTTTTTCCCATTCCTCCCTCCCACCCGTCGTTGTCCGGTGACATACCATACCCACTGGAATTTCCTCTGTGGCTGTCGGAAATTAAGCCAATCAAAAGGTAAATGAATAATTAATCTTTAACGATTACTCGATGTGTCAGTTTTTTGTTGGTCATTCAAGAGAAAAATGTTTTTCTTTTGTTATTTGTTTTTGAATATTTGTATGTATTTGAAAAAAAAAAAAGGAAAAGAAAAATTCTTGGCCATTGATCCCGATTGGTAATTTACTACCAGGAATATTAGAACAAAAAAAGAAAGAAAAGACGCAAATTAAGTTTGATAATGAAGAAGAAAAACAGAAAACAAGGGCAATAACTCCGGAAGTAACCCCTTGATTCCAAAGGAACAAAAATGTGAGAAGAAAAAGAAAGAAAGGAGCCAGGAGAATAAGAGAAGGAAGAGAAAGTGGGTAGAGGAAGAAGAAGAGGAAAAGAAGGGTAGAAGAAAGAGGATTTAGGGGAGGTGGAGAAGTGGAAGTCAAGGGAGGAACATTTTACTAACAAGTCAAAAAAAAGTAAAAAAGAAAGAAAAAGTTTTGGAAGCAAAAGACAGTTGAAAATCCTGAAACAAATAATGGGAGTAGATTCAAGGATGGCTGTAAAAAGAGATTTTCATTTTTCAAAAAAACAAAAACAATAACATAACTGGAATAATCCTGAAAGATCTTTTTTTCCATTCGATGCCCTAAACAATAATACCAAAAAATAAATAAATCACACAGAACCATTTAAAGAAAAATTCTGAAAAAAATCCTCTCAAACTAAAACCATAATAAACTAAAAAAATAATACACAAGGCAGACATGAAAAATCAGTTATATGACCGGAGTGCATAAATGTAATTAAAATGCAGTTCATTTATTTTTTTGCAATCATTGTAATTTCTGTCAGCCATGTTTGTTTTTATAATTGTCTTTGTCAAGATTGTATTTTGTTTTTATTGATGATGTTGTTGTATGCAAAGGATATGATGAAAAAGTCAATCAGTGAAGAAGAAAAAGTGTTTGTTTTTCTTCTGCTTGTTCCTTTGTTTTTCTTCAGAGAGTGGATTTGTATCTTTGTTTATTTTGGAAGGGGTGTTTTTTTTGTCATTTTCTGTTGATATTATTTCAAAGATCCATTTAAGCAAGAAAATTGACAGAAATGAATTAAATACGGGCTAGAAGAAAGGAAAAAAGAAAGAAAGATTTGGAAATGAGAAAAATACCATTACGAAAACCCTGAGAAAAGAATAGGAAGAGAAAGAGATAAAGAAAGAAAAAGAAATGGAGAGAAAGAAAAAAAAGAAAGAAAGGAAGAAAAAAGAATTTAGAAAAAAATACAGCAGAATGAGATGGAAATAATAAAGTGAAGAAAATGAAAGAAAGTAAGAGAATGAAGATATGAGAAAAATCCGAGAGAAATTCAATGAAAAGAAAGGAACTTCAAGAAAATAGACAAAAGAAATTCATGGATGCTAAAATAAAGAAGAGAAACACAAGATAAAAAAAAATTGAGAATGAAAACGTATGAAGAAGGAAAAGGAGAGCATAAAAATAATGAATGACAAATGACTTGAAAGAAATAAGGAAAGAAAGATAGAGGAATAATAGATAATAAAAAAAAGATATGTGAAATGGAAGAAAGAAAAAAAGAAAGAAAGACCTTGGAATGAGAAAGAGAGAAAGAAAAAAAAGAAAGAAATCAGGATTGAAAAAAAGACTGAAAAACCTTGAAATAAGAAAGAGAGAATGAAATAAAGAGAAAGCCGAAAAAAAAGAAAGAAGTTTAAAAAAAAGTAGGTAAGATATGTGAAATGAAAGAAAAAGGGAAAAAAAGACTTTTGGAAAGGAGCCGGAGTAAAAAAATAAAACCATCTAGAAGGTGGCAAAAAGAAAAAAAGATAGAAAGAGAAAAAAAGACAAAAAACAATTAAAAGCAATTTTTGAAAAAAAAAAAGTCAAATAATAAAAGGAATAAATAAAGGAATGGTAAATGATTTTGTAGAGAACAAAACTGATCAATGAAAATAGTTTTGAACTATCAGAGACCATCTCTCAGTTTGGTTGTCATTCCTGTACGACCCGCACCATTAGTGAAACATTCAACCTCACAAGTAAGGGCTTTAGTAATCATTCCATTGTTTCTTTTTTGATTTGTCTCTGCTGCTCAATTTTAGATTGAATTACAAACTGCTCAGTGAATTATTTCAAGACTTTTTTTCTATTTATTTTTGTTCTAATTTTTATGTATTCTGTTCCTTCATTATGTCTTCTTTGTTTTTACCTTTTGACATCTTTAGTATTGAAACAAAAAATTGCTTCCCTACAAATACCTGTATTATGCTGCTATTTCAGCCAACCTAAAATACAAAGGAAGCTGCTTATTGTGATCACTTTGGAAAAGGGTCTTTTGCATAACTATAACTGGCTGATAACATTAAGCATGGGTTATGAAATTGGAACAATTTACATTCATTGTTATAAATTATTATTCATTGTTGTATATTCATTGATATGTTGTTAAGTTCATTGTTATTTACAGCTTAACATTACAGAAACTTAATAAGAACTTTGTTTTTCAATTTCTGAAAATTTTGAATTGTTTTTTAATGAAGTGCTTCATATGAACTGATTTTGATAATAAGAAGCATTTGATGACATTATCGATGATTTTAATAAATGGTTTCCTCTGTTATAAAATCATTTCCTTCATTGTTTTCAATCCTGTTTTGTGTTATAATGGGGTCAACCTGTTAACTCAATCAGGCCTGGGTTGTTTTAAGGGTTATAAAGCAAAGACATAATCGGTGAATTTATGTTTTCTCATTTTCTGACAAAACCCTGGTAAGTCTTATATCATCTTGAAGGTTATAAGACATGGATTTTATCTATGGGAAATATAATGGTCTTGTGACCTCCTTGGAGATTAAAATGTCCGCTTTATTTAAAATAGGTGCAAAATTTAGTGTGTGTTTGCGTGTGTTCCTG
Source organism: Thysanoteuthis rhombus (assembly GCA_963457665.1). Classification (NCBI taxonomy): domain Eukaryota; kingdom Metazoa; phylum Mollusca; class Cephalopoda; order Oegopsida; family Thysanoteuthidae; genus Thysanoteuthis; species Thysanoteuthis major. The sequence continues at coordinate 3,105,947 of OY735205.1, read as the reverse complement.
ACCTGAGTGAGTTAATCCTTGAAACCATTTACCTATTTATCATAATGATATCTTCCAGATAGAGCCAAAGGTAGTTTTAGTAGTTATTTCAAATAAATCACCTTGTAATGGATCTGGACGCATCATCAGTAATGTTTCCTGGGGTTATCAGATGTGCCGGGTCTCTCTCAGCAATCAGACAAAAAAGTCATAGACTCTGGTTCAGTGGAAGAGACTGGCATAATAAAGACAAATCAATTCGGTGGAACTAACTGATATCCTCCAGAACTGACAGCACAACAGACATCTGAGGAAGGCAGGAGGGTTCAGCAGCCAAAACGTTGTTACTATCCAAGATAAGGATATTAGTCTAAGTAAATCAGTGAAAATGATGAACCTCCCTTGTCTGAGATATCCAGTCAAAAAACTTTGGCGTGTTTGAAATTGTAAAGAGTTCACACTGGGCAATTCGTGAAGTTATGCGTCAGCAAAGTTTAACAAGCCTCATCAACCAAGCATCCAAGTTTGTTGAACATGAAAGATTTTGATCATGAGTCTGATGATCTAGTAACTAAGCTATCAGTGGGTAAATTATCAATTAGACACTAACTTGAAATACTTTTATTTACTATTCATTTGATTAAGTGATATTAATAGATAATTATGAATAATTAATTCATCAAATAATTACTTATGCATAACGTCTGTGTTCTTTTTTTCCAAATATCTCTATGCTATAACAAATGAATAAATATATATTAAGGTATGTATGTGCATGTTGGTATATGTAAATATTATGATGAATATCTGGCTTTAGAAGTACGAATGCACACACAACAAATACATATATATATACACACAATTACAAATAATAAACACACACATCAACACATTATATATATAATCAGCGTATTGATGTGGATTAAAATTCATCCAAAAGAATCATATCAAAAAGATAATTCAGAAAGACAAAGAAGATACTTCAATTGAGTCTTTATTCAATTCAACATGTTTTGCTGGTCTGATGTTAGTTCAGACTAATGAAATATGTTAAATTGGATAAAATGATCTCATTTGAATCTTCAGTTTTATGAAATGTTTTGATATGTACATATATATATTAAAAAGATATTCTTCCTTGTGACTTGAGGTTATTTAACCAAGTAGTTCTCAAACACACTGAGAAATACACTTGACTTATGAGGTATGTCGACGATAAAAATGAAATGAAATGAATTAGACGAGAAAACTTCAATAGTCGATGAACCAAACTTATATATTAGCATACTGATATATGTACTTATTCACCCTCTTTCTTTTCCTCTGAAGCTAAAAAGGTCGAGATCTCATAAAATCTAGTGATAAAACGACTGGATCAACAATCCTGTGACTGAAGTAGGACAGACATAATACCTACACAAGACAGGTTCAAGGCTTGAAATACATTCATGCGGGGCACTTGCTACATAGTTGTAGCATACTATCAAGCTGAAGCACACAGTTCGAGAACAACTGGCTTAACCAGAATCTAATTTTTAATCCATTCTATATTGGTCTTTTGTGTATCTATGCTAAGGACGTTTTTTGGAGCATGCAAAATCTATTCTTGTGTAGCAAAGGACAAAATTCTTCACAGAGGTTAGCTATACAGACTGTTAAAAGATGTGACAGTGGTTGATATATTGATAGCAATTTTATGTCAAGAGTCAAATTTGCCCGTTGACCTCCTCTGCACATAAGGGTGACAAGCTTAAGAAAATATGATGATCGATGGTCATACAACCAAACTGACCCCAGGAACAACTCCGACTCAAAAGTCGATATCAATAGAGAAACCCTGATGGCTCTTCCCCTTTCTTTTCTCTTTTACTTTGTCAAACTTTCTTTATTCCTTCTTCCCTTCTTTCTAGCTTCAATGTTGTAGAAACCGTCGGTCAGAACTGTCACCAAAGCTGTCAACACAGGTCTCTCCAGTGTTCATGTTGGTCTGGCTGCTTGACTGGCTGGCTATGTATGCATGTATGTATATATGTATCATATGAACAGGCTACCACAATTGAGCTAGAAATCTGAACAATTGCTCCTTATGTCTTGAAAAAAATGTTTTTTCTGTTTTTTTTTTTTTACCTCCTCCCTGTTTCTTATGAGGGTGTTCAATATGTTATGTAAATTCATGCTAAATCGATTCCTCAGTTTGTGTCTGGTGATATTCAAGCTTGTTTTGAAAAAAAATCCAATTCTTTATTGATCACTGCATAACTAAAGGTGAGAGAAATAACTTATTAATTGATTTCCCTTGTTTCCAATTTTTAATTTATCTCCCCCAATATGGCCTGCTGTCAAAAGACATTAGTCACATGACGTTTCTATAGGGTGAATAACCAGACCTGTTTTCTTTTCTTTCTTTTGTTGTGTTCTATATTCTTCACTTTGTCGAGTGACATCTCTACAGGTGCCTGTTGCCTCTTGGTCTTTTCTCAAACATCGCAAATCTTATGGAACTTTGAAGTCAAGTCAAAGACAAAGGAGTGTGGAAAGAATTCTGGTATGTGATACTTATGCAGGGACAGAATTACCACATTTAGCAGAAGGGCAATAATTGAATTGAATACACTTTATTTTCTTTCTTTTTATTATTCCTTCCATCCTTTTTCTGACTCTACCATTCTTCTCTTCTTTCTGAAGATCCTCTTTTCATTTCATTTCTCCTTTTTCATTTTATAGAATTCTTTGCAACCTTCATCTCTTGATATACACCAAATCAGGCCAAATGAAGTTGAGAGATTATGTTGTACCAAACTTACAGATGGAAAGGTACTGTTTGCCTTGAAAATCAGCATTTGGAATCCTACTTTTGTTGCAAAATACATGTTTGCATATTAAACAAGGGAAAATGAAGTAGTTTTAGTGGGAATTAGTTGTGGGGTCAATCAGCCAAACAGGGTCTCTTTTTTTTATGGAGAGTTTTGACTCATGTAGTCAATCAGCGTATAACTTGAAAGTAATTTTCTCTTCTCTTTGGTTGACTTATCAAGCAAAGATGCCAAGATGACAGCGGCAGCAGTAGAGAATCTGAATTTGTGTAGGGCAGTGAAGAGAAAGACACAAGAGGATATTTCTCTCTCTGTTGCTCTTACCAGCAATTGGCTGGTGAGGGTAAGGGAGATCTCTGTAAAGTGGCCAGATGGGATGGGAGACTGAACAACCAACTATCAATTATAGTAGGGTTTTAGATACACAATGGTGAACTGTTCAGTTAGTTTGGGGATTCACCTTTCGATATTTTGATTTCTGTCAAATTTAAACTCATCTTTTTTCCTCTCAATTTTTGAAGGTTGTTTTCTTCTTTGTTTTTTTAAAGCTGTTTCTTAGTGACAACGAGCTATTTAATTCACAATGGCTCCCCTTTGAATTCTCACATCATATGCAACTATGTTTTCCAAATGGTTATATGACACTTTTTTCCAGAACTCAATCACCAACCACTGGCACCAAGATATAAAATTAGATATTTAATTTAGCTATATTTATAAGTAGATATATGATCCAAGTGGATGAGATAACAATATATATGAGCATATATATATATATATATATATATATATATATATATGTATGTATATATATATATGTATAATTCCAGTCATTTCTGCAGGTAATATGCTGGTTTATATATATATATATATATATACATACCAGCATATTACCTGTAAAAATGATTGGATTTTTTTATGTATGGATCGACACTCCTAGGATGAGAATATCTTTGTGCTTTGCCTACAATTGTGCCACCACTTGGCTCTCAGTCAAGGATCAAATTGTAGTATCTATGCACTTTAGCAGAAGTTATAGACAGAGAAACAAAGATGAATTGATCATTATATCAATGGATATTCCAGCCAAAAAGATTGTATGGTTACTAGTCACCTCAATTTGTAGGTCTACTCCAAACCATGACCTAATGGTGTAAAGTGAAAGAAAAATTCTGGTTATCTCCCTTTGAACTTATTTTAATGTTATTTATCAAAGGATTTTTTTATAGTTTCTATATAGGATAACTGCTTAAATAAAATCATTAGTATAAAAGAAAAATAGACTAATGGATCCATTTATGAAGAAAATGCAACTTTTATTGCTTATAAATAATCTTATCTGCACGTGGAAAGTTTGAAGTTGTAGTTCTGTTTTTGTTGCTTAAACAGAATCAAAGCTTAATGTCAGTTACTCTTCTGACATTCTACGATCATGTCTCTTTTCATCTTCCCTAAACATTCATTTTCATAAAATCATTTCTCATATCAGAAACTAACAACTAAAACTACCAATGTCAATGTAGGTTTCTTCAGTTTTCAAGTTGGTTAGGCTGAGTGGTTATTATTGGAAAAAAAATAGCCCACCTAGGGGAATGCTGTCTTGGTTTCCTTCAGAGTACTCCCCTTGGGATCTCAGGCATTTATACTTGCACTCTTCAAAACAGTTTGCAGAGTTCTTCAGGATAGCCATCAGCTGTCTTGTTATAATTGCTTTAATCCCGTCAAAGGTTTGAAATTTCTTCAGGAAAATCCAGAAGTCACGAGGAGCCAAATCTGAACTAAATGAACTGACAGACTTGTGTGGTGAATTGCTTTGCTAAACATCTCAGTATAACATATGAAGAATGACTAACTTAGCTATTGCGAATGTGTCAATACCCGAGCTCACTCAATGGTATCTCACTGCCAACTGAGTAATCGCCCAGGAGAGTAAGTCTCTGTTACTAATCTCTTTATCATTAGAAACTGCCCACAAATACTGTCACCAAAACTGTCAACATAGGTTTCTTCAATTTTTGAGTTGGTGTGGCTGGCTATGTATGAATCGGGCATGTGGGCTGCACCAATAGAGATAGAGGGCTGAAAATTCAAATATTTACTTTTTATTATGTTTAGAAAAAAATGTTCTCGGGGGGGGGGTGAATTTTCAATTCAAGTTTTTTAAAAATTGATCTCCAAGTTTGTGACTGGCAGAATTCACTCTTTTTTCTCAGGCAATTCTAATTCTTTAGAGATCACTGTCCAACAATTGGTGAGAATAATTCATTGATCTTTTTTCCAATTTTTTCAATTTTTCACCCCTAACATGGCATGCTGCCAAAAAATGTTGGTTACATGACTGTTTCCATTGGATGGCTAACTACACCTGTTTATTTTCATTAAAAATGAAGTATTGTAAACCATTATTAATTTTTGGTTACGATTTTCTTTCACCCTAATTCACTCACTGTTGTAGATTGATGGCCTGAACAAAGTTGTGAATCCCTGTTTCTCTTCCTTTTACATTTCTCTCTATCTTCCTCTTTCACTTTCTTTTACTATTTATTATCTTTCTCTCTCTCTCTCCTTTCTTTCTCTCTCGTTTTCTCCTTTAACTTCTTTCCTTTCCTTTTTTGCTCACTTGTAAAATCTATTTCTTTCTTTTCCACTCTTTACTTTATTGTCCCTCTTTTCCCTTCTCATTTATCTCTTTTTTTCTCTCAATTCCCATCTCTTTAGCTTTCTTATTCTTCACTCCCCTCCTCTTCTCCCCCCTCCTCTCTTATTTCCCTTCATTGTCTTCTTCCTTCTCCTCTTTTTCACTCTCTATATCTTCCCCCTCCTCCCACTGCTCCATTCATGACTTTCTCTGTTGATTCTTTTCTCTCTCTTTTTCCATCTCTCTCAATTATCTCCTCTCCATTATCTTCTTCCTGTCACTCTATCTCTTCCTTTCCCTCCCTCTCTGTTTTTACATCCTATCTCTTTCTTCTCTTCACCTTCTCCACCCACACCGACCTTATCAGTCTTGTCCATAAAATAAATAATTTCGAATTTCAACCTAAAAGTTCATCAAAACTAATTATTGAGTCATTGCCACTCGTTAATCATCTTTAATCAGCCAATTAAAATCTTCGCCAGATTTCCTTGCCTAAAACCTTATTGAAAATGAACCATATAAATTGCCAGACCATTCCAGACCATTCTAGAGGCCAGTTTCGTATTGACACCAACTTCCAAAAACTTCTTCAAATTTACCTATCATAAATTAAAAAAGAAATGTAAGTATCATTTTTGGTATTCCTACGTTCAGCTCAGAGATAAATGCATGGGGCTATGGGGACTCTATCTTTGGTACTTAATCTATGATAGTCATGGGTGTCAGCTGGTTGGGTGAGCCCCACTTCCAGATCAGGCCTTTTCATGTTAGGAAAAGATGTTTGAAAATTGGTATCTTATACTCAATAAAGAATTAGAGTGCAGTACAATTGTTTTAGGTAACCTCAACTCATTATTCACGGGTGACAGGGTTGCTGCAAATAGAATATAATCCAAATATATCCTTTATCCCTGGCACTTGCAGGAAATATATCCTTTTGCCCCAAGCTTTCAAGGAAATATACCCCACCTCTCAAGGCTTCATGTCATTTTGCCCCCCACCCCACCTCTTTTTTTGGAAAAGTGACTGTAGATGCCTATGCTGATATTCACACTACTGACCAAGCTTATCTTTGCATAGCCCATAATCAAAATAGGGAAAATATAGGAAGAAAGATCATGTAGCATCAATCTTCCAATTATTTTGAAAATCAGCATTCTGTATCTAGTCTGTCGTACTGATTATCACAAGTTTACCCATAAAAAAATGTTCTTAAGCATCTATTTGACTCTTCTCAGATGTTTTTTCAATTCATCTCGCCAGTCCCAAGCTTGGGTAAAGGAGGGAGTTGGGTATAAGATCAATTTGCTAGCCCAGCAACATCACCTATACATTTACTCCAAGCAATTCCCAAACAAGAAGGGTTCATGACATAAACAGTTGAAAGCTTACAAAAAGGCAGTTTGCTTGAAAATCTTCTCAGGACAAAGGCAAAAACAAAGAACCTCAGTGATAACTTGCCAGCAGTTGTATGGTCAGTAAAAAAATGCAGTCTTGTGTTTTCCAAATGGAATATCATGCTCTTTCTTATTCCAGACACATTTCATTGATTACTGCCTGTATTTGTTCTAATCTGGATGAGTACTGATCTTAATCAATCATTTGGTTCTCTAGAAGGTGTTCACAGTAGAGGATTCCTATGCCACCATTTACACAGCATCAATTTTTGGGGATGGTTCAGTAACACCTGTTCTCATATGAAACTGTCAGCGCTTTTGATCTAGCCCAGCCGTGTTTTTCTCTATGTAACCTTGTATCCTCATCTAAAGTGTCATGTTTGGGTAGGTGGATTAGTAGAGTCAAGGGTAACAGATAAGCAACCAATAAAATCAAGCTGGTGCAAATTATTTTTATTACTTGATTTTGATATTTTGAGTATGTTGGTTATCTCCCACACGCATATAACATTGTTTATTCTGAAGGAACATCTTGATCCAATCAATCTCGACTGCACAAATCTTTTTTTCCTGTGCTTGAGTCACAATTTTACTTTTCTAGAAATAAAAAAGCGCAATATGCTGGATATGTTCACTTATTAGAAACCATCAACCAGAACTATCACCAAAACTCTCAACATAGGTTTCATCAGTTTTTGAGTTTGTTTTGCTGGGTAGGTAATGTGTCATACATACAGTTTGCACCACTGGAGCTAGAGGGATGAAATTTTCTACATTTACTACATATTATGTGTATGAAAATTGTTTTTCATAATCCCTGCATAATGGGTTTATAGTGAGGGATCAATTTACAATTAGAGTTTAAGCTAAATTGATCCCTTATTTTGTGCCCGGCAGCATCCATACATTTTATTTGTTCAAATTTGGTCTTTTTCAGTTATCATGGCTCAACAAAAGGCAAGAGAAATAACTTATTCATTGATCTCCCTTTTTCCCAAATTTTTCATTGATCATCCCCAGCACGACATGCTACCAAAAGACATTGGTCACATGATGGTTTTTGTTGTGTAACTAATCAAACCTGTTTTCTTCCATTTCAGTGTTAGAATCAATAAACAAAAGTAAGACAATTTTGACAAAATTCTTCAGAAAATGCATTCTGTTATGACGTCTGTCACAAAACAATCAAATGCGACCTTGTTGAATGAAGTTAATTAAAACTAAACATTCCTAATCCCATTTAACGACAAAAACAGAATGAACATATTGCCAAACCCAATATATATATATATATATATATATATGTATATATATATATATATATATATATATATGTTTACATCCAAGGATGTATATGTTTATACGTATGCTCATGTATATAGGTATGTATACATATAAATGTTGATTTGTGGACACATCCATGTATATGTGTACGGGTGTGTGCTTGTATATACATCCATGTTAACGTATACTCAAATATATACGTATATGTGTATACATGTATAGAGAGCCATGCATGCTTTGTTCTCAAACACGAATCCTACTTTGGGGAAAAAATCTAATCTCTTTTTTCTTAGCCACTGGAAATTAAGGGAAAAATAAAAGGCATAAAATTTACAAGGTAAACAAACAAACTCTTGGGGGAAAGATGTAATAAAAAATGGCCAAGTATAACTTGGGAGTTTATTGGGAACATGGTTCAGGAGACGCTTGCCAATTTTCTACTGAGTGCCCGACCGCCTTAATTTCTGCTTAGCTGGTTTTTTTTTAATCTGCAGGAAGCTTAAAAACAGCTGATTGCTGTTTCACTAATCAATTTACCATAGGAGAACATCATTGTCATGAGAAGATGGCAGAGAACTCATTAGCATTGAAGACTGTGTCCAAATGGCCAAGTCAGAACTGGAAAAATATGTGGTGAAAATATTATACTGTGCTTGAAATAAGGAAATGAGAAATTAAAAAAAAAATAGCAATTGAGAGAATGGTAGAGAATGCTACAAGAAAAGAAAGATGAGAAAAAAATGTTCCATGGAGAAAAATTTTTTAAATTGCTGGCTAACTATTACGTACTTGGCTACAAAGAGGACACCTGAAGAAAGAGATGCAATTCCTCAGCCAAGAACAAGTGTATTAGAAGAAACTAGATTAAGGCAAAGATTTATAAAGCCACCATTAGAGAGGAAAATATCAGACTGTGAACAATATCATCAGTGAATGGGCTGAACAGGCCCACGAAGAATATAAAAATAGCTTTGACAGAATAGTGACAGGCATACACTCAGTGATGGAAATGGGTTTGGGGAAATAGGTATAGTACCTTATGATTTTGGGGAATATGTGTAGTACCTTATGATTTTGGGGAATATGTGTAGTACCTTATGATTTTGGGGAATATGTGTAGTACCTTATGATTTTGGGGAATATGTGTAGTACCTTATTATTTTGGAAAATAGGTAGAGTACCTCATGATTTTGGGGAATAGGTATAGTACCTTAAGATTTTTGGGAACTATGTATAGTACTTTATGATTTTACGGGATAAGTATTTTAACTACTGCAGAACAAAGAGAGAATAATCATGATAGATATTGCAATAAAACTGACAGAACAATAAAAGTTGGATCAGAAAATCACAAAAAAACAAAAAATGGGACGAGAAGCAATTGCATAGAAGTTTCAAGAGACAAAATAAAAGGAATTTATGATGAAATTACCTGAGCATGATTGTGCAAAGGATACTTGAAGAGTGAAATGAAATCTTATGTAACAATCCAGAAGAAGTGTCTTAAAACTAACAACATCAACACCAAAGAAAAACAAGACAAATGATATCTGTGTGGTGATAAAGATGAAACAATCAATCATAATAAGTGAATGTAAGCACTGAAAAAGTATGAACCATAAACTCATGGAATTGACTTAGACCAGAAGTTGTTCAGAAGAATAGAAGAGTAACTTTCTTTGGAATTTTGAGATTTACACAAGTTATCCAGCAGAGGCCTGCAGATCAGATCTAATCATTGTAAACAGAGAAAAGAGGATTTTTCAGATCATAGGAATTTTCTGTTTCAGCAGATCACAATGTGAAATTGGAAGAGAGTGAAAATCCAAGTAAATTGGCAGAAAGTTAAAGGAATTATGGCATATGAATGTCAATAGTGACATTATTGTAGTATTAGATCAGCCTTAAATATCCTCACAAAGATTCTAGAAAAACACAGAATTATTGAAACTGACAAGATAACAGAAGAAAGAGCTGCAGATAAAGTAGACCTGTTTTCACTTGATCTCCAGATAAAGCCACCAGATGTGAAAATTCATTAAGAAATAATAGGAGAAAAAAAAAAGATAGTAAATTTGAAAAAAATCAAAACAAAGTAATAAACATGAAAATAAAAACAAAAATATCTAAAATTAAACCAAATTAAAAGAAAATTAAATGGAAAAAAACACAAAAAGTCAAAATCATAAAAGCACTTAAGAGAAACTACTGAAATTATTGAATGCAAAGCTGAGATGATGTAAAAAATGTAAAAATGATAGAAATAAAGAAATATACATAAAGGAATTACATAAGTATATGCAAGGAAGAAGAAAAATTCTTTAAAAATGTTCTTCAAATCAGGGTAAAAAAATTTATGAATAAAAAAAACCTTAAATGATCCCAAGTGATCATAAATTAATCTTAAAAACAAAAATGTTGTTTTTCATCAAAAAAGATGTCTTGCATCTTTTTCTCTATAAATTTGTTTATCTATTGGTTCTATTGGTTATTTCTTTGATTCATTTTTGAAATCTACTCTTTGGTCAATTCTAGTGCTAAAAAACAGAACCACGACACAAATATGAGTAGAAAATGCTGGTTCTCATAGTACTTTCATGTTTTTGATCCATGCAGCAAAGGCCTCACTGGAGCGCCACTCCAGAACCTCCGTATGGAAAAACAAGCTAAAATAAATGAACGAGAAAAAAGTCTTCCTTGCCTGATTCATGTAACATATGTATATCGAGTGAAGAAATTGCAAGCATTGTTACAGTCCTAGCAGCTAAAAAGTCTGCATTGCACCCCTGTTTTAGATGTTTGAAATTTTTCTTTTTCACCTATTTATTTGTAAAAATAAATTTTCACATTCCCCCCCCCCCTGTTGTAACTTAGAATTCTGAATCTGCCCCTGACCTTATTTCTGGACTTTCATTTATTTCAGATTTTCATTCTTCCATGATGCCCCTGTTTTTCTCATTCTTCTTCCCTCGTTTATTTGTTCGTTCGACACATTTTGTTCAACATGAGAAGGTGTAAAGAAATCAATCTTCATCCTTTGCTAAACACAACACCTACCTTCCTACTTACCTAGAGTGTCCGCGGATGATGAACAAGGAATATTCAGCCCAAACAACAAGGTTGAAGAGGCAATTACTTTGTTAATTACTTTGTTAATTAAAACAACTCCCCAAAGAATGTAGACAGCGACTTACTGCCAACAAAAATCAAGAAGAAAAAAATGGATGAAATTGAAGCCAAAGGAAATTAAAAAATAAAAGGAAGCAATTCCTGACCTTATGACCCATGAAATACTGTGATTTTGGGGGGCATTGTTTCTCTTTTTGCATTATTTTATCAGAAGTAGAGGTGTGACTGAGGAGGAGGGAGCTTTTTGAAAATGTTCCCTGGGCCCCCAATGGAGCAGGGCCCCCAAAAGCTCTATAAATAGTTCACCTATGGCATTTTTAACTAAATGTTGAAAGGGGGCCCCCATGGAGCCAAGTCCAGATTGTTCTTAAAATTCCCCATAATTAAGCCCCTAATCCATCTGACTGCTTTTTTCCCAAAAGCCTGCAACTTCAGAGTAATGCAGACCTCAATGACTAGACAAGGAAATTGAAAAAATCATATTGAATTTTATTCAAGTCTTTGGACCTTTTGACTTGGTGAATAAATATTGATGAGTCTCACCAACCTAACATAGTGTTAGCAAGACTTCCAATTTGTCTCTTTACTAAAAGACTTCATCTATCCCATAGCGACAGAAAGGAGAAATAGATTTGTGCTATTTTAAAGAGCATTAGAATGAAGTGAACACAAGCTGTCTCAGCCAGATCTTGAACTCTGCACACTGATTTCATTCCCTGTGCTATTGACCATTTGGCCAGTCCACACCTCCTCCATTTAGACTCAGAGTCTTTTATTCCAGTTATTCTGATCAAAATATCAACCAAGGTATTTTCTAATTATAAGGGCCCATTAGGTTTTCTAATAATAAACTGAAATCTTTATTTATCCTTCTGAAATTTCGGATATGTTTTAAACTTTGCCAAGATGTTCCTTTTGGGTCATCTTGCTGTTTCCAAGTCTGGGTAAAGAGTAGAGTTGTGTGTTGGGCTAGCATTTCCATCCTGTAAAACCTACAGTAATATTACTTCAGTGAGCCTGGTCAAGAAGATTCCTCTTCAGAAGGGCTCATGAGGGGTGTTGGTTAAAGGCTACAGAATATCAGTTCATGGAGCAAACTTTTAACAACAAAGGCAAAAACCAGATCTGAAACATCAGAACCCTCTTTGGGAGCAGGAAATCAGTTTATGTGTGACAATGGAATCTCTAGGGAAAGAGAAGAATTGGGAAAGCAAAGCAGATAAGGGGAAGATCAGTTGAAGGGCAGGCAAAGACAGCCAGACTGAAATTGGTCCAACCCAGGGGAATTGACCAGCAATGGAGTACACTAGCATAGTGGGGCTGGAGCCCCATGCTCCATGAAGAGTTCGATGAATAAACAAACATTTTTGAGTACTCTGTGGTAGAAATTGCCATCCCTGATTAATTGATAATTTAATTACAATGCTTAATTACGCATGATTGTGGCTTTTGTTTACAATTAGTTATCTTTTTAGTAATCGATTCTTACAGAATAAACATCACAAAACTCTTTTCAAGATTTTAACTTGACATTTTTTCCTCAAAATGAAATTTCCTTTTTTTATGATCATGGAGAATTGCCATGAGTGATTGGAGCATTTTACCCAAAGGAAAGAGTACAATGCAAAAGATATTTCACCAGGACAGATCTCAAACTATATTTCAAGACTTCAATGAACCTGGAAGCAAAGATTAGAAACTTTTTTTTCTTTAACAATTAATACATTTATACTAAAATGTATATTTGTATATATAGTTGTGTTTAAAAAATCCTGTAATTTTGTGTTCCGATTGAAACACATGCAAAACTTTACAGGGTAGAATCATAACTATTTTCATTGGCTGTTTGAATGTTACTAAGAAACAATTACCATCTTTACTATTTTTCTACCAACTAAAAAATCTATTTGAGTCAATTCTTTTTTTTTTTACAATATATACGTTCATACAATTAGATATTAATTTGACAGTTTAAGTAAGGAAAATCTTATTTCTTGATTGAATATTGGTAGACCCCATTTAAGGCCTTCTGCAGAAACTTGTTTAAAAACCGCCCTCTCGGGCAGATTTTCAGCTAGTCTGAAATGCAATTAGATTACATCACTCTGATACAGATCTAAAAAGCTCACTAATCAATAAAGGTGAAAATGTTCGATACATTAGGAACCGTCAGCCAACACTGCCACCAAAACTGTTGACAAGTTTCTTCAGTTTTTAAGTGGGTCTGAGTGGCTGGTTTGCTGACTATGTTTCACACATGCAGGCCATGCCAATGGAGCTAGAGGGCTGCATATTTAAACATTTACTCCTTAAGTATTGAAAATGTGTTTTCTCTCAAACAGGTTTTTAGTGGGGGGTTTAACTTGTGATGTAAGTTTACACCAAAATGATTCCTTATTTGGTGTCCAGCAGTATACATGCTTGTCTTTAGTGAAGTAAATTATTCATTGATCACCACTTTTCCAATGTTTTAATTGATCATCCCCAACATGACATGCCGCCAGAAGATGTTATCCTGGTGGTAGTTTCTATTTGTAACTAACCAAACCTATTTCCCTTCATCTTTGTTCTTAAAAAAACAAAAACAAACCAATATATTCTTCATCTTTCCTAAGATGTTTTCTCAAGATAATGAACCATTTTTTCTGTTTTATATTTTCATGGATTTAGCCTTCCTGAGAAATGGTTTGTAAATTGCATTCATTTCTACATTGCATTTGCAGAGTGGGTTGCTCGAATATCTTCAGACTCTTTCAATTTACATTTTCCAGAGTGTTTCATTTGTCTTCATTCCTTTCATAAGTGATCGATCATATCTAATCTGTACACAAGAGAACAGACAGAGAACAGGGATATCATGGAAACCATTTTGAAACTCAACTGGCAGATCACATTGCAATAAATTCAGACAATCCCTGGAAATCACAACTCACAATGTAGATCCCCAGAGATCATATGAGAAATTGTGGCCGGCAGAAAATAAAATGTTCTAATGATTTAGACAAGTTCAGAAGGTACTGACACATGACGCCAATGATTGAGAAGTCTAGCAACCCTTAAGGGAGAGCTATGTCCAACGACAGATGTTAAAAAACTGTTGTTGCTGATGATGATGATGTTGATAATGACTGCTCCTATCTCTCAATAGACCTGAACCCTCTTGACCAGTAGAATAATCAATTTCTATTGAGTATTGAACTATTGACATAAACTATAGAAGGACAGCATTACAATCCTTAAACGAAAGTCAATAATATGTGCTCAACGTAGTGTATTGATTAATTTGCTAAAAAACATTGTGTTGTGTCAGATATGAAAATAAAAATGACATATTGATGTCGCCTCTCATTAAAAGAAATTTGAAAGTTGATATAAGCTCAGAATCTTTTTTTAATTACTGGTATCACTTCCATTTGTGTTTTTCTCAGTGAAGTCATTTTGCTTTCAAAAATATATTTGTAGATATAAATTTGTTAGTGACATGATTGCAAAACTTAAAATTTCAATGATGATGATGACAGATCTAGATGGTCACTCAAACCATCATGAGACCAAATTCTTTTGGCAGCATGCCATGTTGGGGGTGATCAATTAGATATTGGAAGAAAGGATGATCAATTTTCTTTTGCCTTTTGTTACGCAGTAATCACAAAAAGTTTGAATTTTCAAAAAAACGAGCCTGTACACTGCCGGGCAAAAACTGAGGGATCATTTGAGCATAAACTTACATTGCAAATGGAAACATTCACAAATGACTTTTGGGCTTAGGGGAAATTTTCAAAAACAAAACTTTTTTTTAATCAGGGGTAAGTATTTGAATTTTCAGCCCTCGTTGATGCATCCTGTATGTGTCATACATATATACATAGCCAGCCGGCCAGATATGTGTATATATATATATATATATATGTATATACTGATAGATAGACAGATTGATGGATAGATACATACATAGATACATAGATAGATAGATGGATATATAAAGACATATTTACATTTATACATGAATGCACAATACATGCACATACATACACATGTTGAATACTCATTTGAATTAACCCAATGCAAAACTATACCTTTATATTCATTGTAATCTTACACACAACCAGTTCATTATGTAAACACATATATACATATACACACATATATACATATTACTTGAACACTTACATACATATATATACACAGATACATAGAGATAGATAGATATAAACAGACTGAGACAGATAGACGGATACGAACAGAGATAGATGGATACTTGAGAACAGAATGAGATAGAGAAATAGATAAGTGTGAAGAGACTGCGATATATAGATAAATAGATAGATAGATATGAACAGATAGGTATAAGCAGACTGAGGTAGATAAATAGGCCTGAACAGAAAGATAGATAGATATGAACAGACTGAGATAGATTGATTGATTGATAGGAACAGATGGATAGATATGAACAGATTAAGATAGATAGATAGATAGATGTGTGTTGACATGTGAATGATAATAATGATAATAATAATAATGATAATGATAATAATGATAATAATAATAATAATTATTATCAGGGAACTGAGTAAAAGAATGGGATTCAACCGTGTAGAAAAGTGGTATCAGCATGAGCCGGAGGCAGCCCTGGAGAATCGCAACCACAAATTACTCCAGGACTTTGACATCAAAACCGACCACCTCATCCTGGCAAGAAGACCAGACTTGGTTATCGTAGACAAAAAGAGGAAGACCTGCCAAATAGTAGACGTGGCTGTACCTGCAGACCATAGAGTAAAGAGGAAGGAGAATGAAAAACTGGAAAAATACCAGGATCTAGCGAGAGATCTGAAAAAGATGTGGAACATGAAAGCCAGGGTAGTGCCAATCATAATTGGCGCACTAGGAACTGTCCCAAAGACACTGAAGGCAAGACTGGAGGAGAGCGGGATAGAGGGAAGGATTGAGACTGTACAGACCACAGCACTGCTAGGAACCGCGGATACTGAGGAAAGTGCTAGAAATATAAAGACTGCAACACTAATTGTTAACAGTGACCTAACAAAAGATGGGAAATGAAAGCAGGAATGTGAACCTCAGCACTGGCATGATAGGCAAAGGAGAGAAGAGATGTTGGCTGAAGACCTGAGGAGACTTATTGTCACTCAGCCTTCAGCAATGACTACTGGGCAACCGGTGTGAAACTGTAAACCGCAGTATTACTGTGGCCTATGAGAACTAAGAGAGATGGGCTGGAGACTTGAGGAGACTTGCTGTCAATCAAACTCCAGCAGTTACCACCAGGCAACTGGTGTGAGATTGCAAATAATAATAATAATAAAGGCAGCCCTGGAGAATGGAAACCACAAATTACTCTGGGACTTTGATATCCAAATGGACCACCTCATCCAAGCAAGAGGACCGGACCTGGTAATCGTGGACACGAAGAATAGCTGGATACTCGAATGCCTTAGAATGTTCAGAATTAGCAAACCGGTAGTTAAATTCGCTGGTAATTCGATGAAAGACTGGAACGTAGACTTGAAAGCCGCAGGGGACAAACTAGCAGAGGTAGGGAAAAAAGGGGAATCTTCCAAGGAGACTCGTTGTCCCCACTATCATTTGTTCTAACAATGATACTGCTCAACATAATCCTGAAGAACAGCAAAGGATACCATTTCTCTAAAACAAAAGGAAAGGTGAACCACCTAATGTACATGGATGATATAAAATTGTTCGCAAAAAACAGGGGAGAGCTTGAGACTCTGTTCAACAAAGTAAAGGAATATAGTGAGGACATCGGAATGGAGTTTGGAATAGAAAAATGCGCAATCATGGTGATGCACAAAGGAAGGCTTTCAATGACTGAAGGAATTGAACTCCCGGACAACAGCAAGATTAGGGCATTGACCGGACAAGACCAATACAAGTACCTAGGCGTCCTTGAATGTGACACGATAAAACGGGAAGAGATGAAGGAGAAAATAAAGAGGGAATACCTTAGAAGGATAAGGAAAATATTAGAGACCAAATTAAATAGCAGAAATCTAATAAAAGGAATGAACACCTGGGCGGTGTCAGTAGTTAGGTATACAGGACCATTCCTAGGATGGACAAAGGAAGAGCTCCAATCAATGGATAGGCGAACAAGGAAACTTATGACAATGCATAAAGCATTACACCCTAGAGATGATGCAGATAGACTATACGTTAAAAGAAAAGAAGGTGGCAGGGGGCTCATCAGCATAGAAGACTGTGTCCAGAGAGCTAAAGTAGTCCTAGAAAGATATGTGCAAACAAATAGTGAAGAAATCATAAAGAGCGCGAGAGATAGTGCAACAAACAATAAAGTAGAAAACAATGGAACAGTACAGCAAACAAGAAAAGAAAGATGGGAAGAGAAAAAATTGTATGGCGAGTTTAATAGGCAAATACAAGATGTAGCAGACGAGAAATCATGGACGTGGTTACGAAAAGGGAACCTTAAGAGAGAAACGGAATCGCTCATCATGGCAGCCCAAAACAAAAGCATAAGGACAAACTGCATAAAAACAAAAATCGACAGAACACAGACAAACAGCAAATGCTGCATGTGCAGTGAAAGAGATGAGACAGTAAACCACATAACTAGTGAATGTAGTCAACTCGCCCAGAAGGAGTATAAGCATAGACACGATAGAGTAGCAACGATGATACACTGGGAACTAAGCAAACAAATGGGATTCAGCCATGTTGAAAAGTGGTATCAGCACAAGCCAGAGGCAGTTTTGGAGAATGACAACCACAAACTACTCTGGGACTTTGACATCCAAACTGACCACCTCATCCAGGCAAGAAGACTGGACTTAGTAATAGTAGACAAAAATGGAAGGCCTGCCAAATAGTAGACGTTGCTGTGCCTGCAGACCATAGAGTAAAAAAGAAGGAGGGTGAAAAACAGGAAAAATACCAGGACCTAGCAAGAGAGTTAAGGAAGATGTGGAACATGAAAACCAGGGTAGTACCGGTCATAGTGGGCGCACTAGGAACTGTCCCCAAAACGCTGAGGGTGAGACTGGAGGAGATCGGGATTAGGGGAAGGATAGAGACCGTACAGACCACAGCACTACTGGGAACTGCACGGATACTGAGGAAGGTGCTAGAGATATAAAGACTGCAACGAATTGTAGCTCTGTCATGATATGCGAAAGAGAGGAGACGTTAGCTGAAGATCTGAGGAGACTTATTGTCACTCAGCCTTCAGCGATAACCACTGGGCAACCGGTGTGAAACTGTAAATTGCAGAATTACTGCAACCTAAGAGTACTAGGAGAGGAGGGCTGGAGACTTGAGGAGACTTGCTGTCACTCAAACTCCAGCGGTTACCACCAGGCGTGAGATTCCAAATAATAATAATAATAATAATAATAATAATAATAACAACAATAATAATAATGATAATAATAATAAAAATGATAATAATAATGATGATGATGATGATGATGATGATGATAACAATAATAGCCACAAAGAAACCCTGGTGAATCAGTGTGCAAATCAACTTTTAATGATAAACACAATTTGCTAATGTGATTTGCAACATTTGGTGTCATTTGTATTTGTGTGTGTATGTGAGTGTGTTCATGTAAGCGAGTTCATATAAGTGTGTGTATGCAGGTGTGTTCATGTAAATGAGTGTAAGCAGGTTTCTTTGTGTAAGTGTGTGTATGTTAGTGTGTGTATTCATGTATTTGTTAAATTATTTGTATGGCATTTGATATTATCTGCTCATTATCTGCTGTCAAAAAAAAAAGGTTTGAAATGATAAAAATCAAAGACACAAAATGTCCTCCCTCCATACACACACCGTATCAAATTCTAATGATGCAATTTACAAATTACTGCAACAAGTAGGTCATAAAAATGTATATTAAAGACATGATTATATCAACAAAGACTTGGACAATTAAGATGAAAATCAGTTTGTTATTTTGCCTGATGGGATTGAGTTCATTTTTGGGTGATGGACATGACCTATATTCTTCATTTAATCCATTTTGTTGAACTAGGAATTCACAAAAAATCAAAAACCAAAATTCACTTCCATATTAGGAACCATCAACCAGAACTGTCACTAAAACTGTCAACATTGGTTTCTGCAGTTTTTAAGCTGATCTCTCGATTTGGCTATGTTTATATGTACCGCATAGACAAGTGGTCCTAGAGGGCTGAAAATTTGAATATTTACTCCTTATCATATCTATAAAAAAAATTCTTTTTATTTTTGAAAATACCTCTCCGGAATATGTTTTTAATTGGGGGTTTAATTTGCAGTGTAAGTTTAAGCTAAATTGATCCTTCAGTATGTGTCTGCTTGTTTTTTTTCTTTATTCTGACTTTTTTCAGAGATCAGAGACCAACAAAATGAGTAGTAACATTCATTGATCATCACTTTTTCAAATTTTGTAATTGATCACCCTTAACATAGCATGCTCCCAAGAGACTTTGGTTGAATGACGGTTTCTATCAAGTGAGTAACAAGACCTGTTTTCAATGTCATCAAATGGCACAACCCAAGGGAAATGGAAAATATGGACAATGAAGCACTGTTCATTTGTGTATGATTCTATATGTGTGTGTGTGTGTGTGTGTGTGTGTGTGCATCTCTGTGTGTGTGTGTGTACGTGTGTTTGTGAGTAGGTGTATATGTGTGATAATATGTATACATATATGTTCATGTGAATATGTGTCTCTTCATATATATGCATATGTCTATGTGAATGCATGTTTTTATGTACGCATTGGTGTTTGTACAAGCATTGGTGTGTGTGCGCAGGAGTGTGTGTGTGTATGTGTGTATGTGTTTGTATTACCAAAAAACAGAAAATGAAGTTTACCAAAAAACAGATAACAGACTTGGAATGATGGGTATTATCAAGGAGTTATCTTCATCATTCTCTCTTTCTTTGTGTTTTTATTATTGTGGTCAGAATAAATTTGGTGTAATTATGTTGAGGAGTTTTGAAAGAATGTAAGAAGTGTCTGCATACAGTTTTGCTAATGACAGACACATTGATTATCTGATGACTTTAAAATTGAATAATAGATGGTCTTAATGGGGAGGTTCAGCTATTAATTGGTCCATAGAGAGACACTTGTAAAAGAGACCTTTTTGCAGAGTGCACAGTGTCTGACAATGTGGGCCTCCTCTGATGAGCTTTACACTCGAATGATATTTGTAGCCATTTTATGCACATACAAACACATATTAACACCCACCACATAATTGCACTGATACATATGCTTATAAAAATGTACATTTATATAGATACACATAAATATCTATATATATCTATATATATCTGTACCTATATATATATATATATATATATATATATATATATATATATATATATATATATATATACATATATATATATATATAACCACATACTCTTAGATATGTGCAAACATGTTCACACATACACATTCATATAGACATTTATGCACTCCTGCATATGTATTTATGTATTTATGTATATATATATATATATATATATATATATATATTTGCACACACACACATGTAAATGCACTCACATATGAAAACACATGTATACTTATGTAAATATATCCATGTATATTTTTACATATGTACGTGCACATTCATACATAAATATATGCACATATTAATATAGATATCAAGCCAAATTTTCTTTCAAGTGTGATTTATTCAATTCATTTCATGCAATAGTTTGATATAAGCTGATTTTCTTCTGGACAATAAGATGAATGGTTTACAAGTGTATTTGGACGACTGCTGCTCACTGTAATTCATCTGAGTCCTACGTCTGTCGGTCCATATTGAGCTTTGGTAGGTGGTCACCAAGTCAAATATCAGAGCATTGGACACAGTGTGATATTCGCATAGTGTTTTTAAGACATTGAAAGTGCCTCTTTTATATTGACATATATGATAGTCATACCCAATATCATCTATTAATAAACAATTTGATATGAAGATATTAGAAGGTATCAAACAGAGAATTCATTCACCTAAAACCAGAAGCAAATGGCTGACTTTAAGACATGAGCAGATGGACATTTTTTTGCAATGATTTAAATTTCTTGGTTGAAGTTTCTGAGAAAAAAATTCTACTGCAATGTGGAAGATTTAATGATGATAATTTTGTGTAAAATGATCTTATATTTGACATATTTTTTAATTCCTTTTTAAATTCTTATTTGATAAAGTATTATAAATCATTCTTGCTCTATTATCTTATGATGACTTTTTAACTTCATCCAAATTAATTAGTTGCTTTTATCATAATCTACTCCACTAGAGCCCTGTTAACCATACCTTTTGCAACCATTGCTAGCCTCTTATGATTTTGAATTCAGAGTTGTCCATCTCCTTGACTGATTGTTGACCATAGCTAAAGAGCCCTGTCTGTACATCTGTTGAAATGTATTTTATGCTTTTCCCAAGGGCATCAGTGCAAAGTAAATGCAGATTGTCTCAGCTAATCTTTGAACATCAGGGCTTAGCTCCTTTGGGAACCCCTTTCATCATTTAGTGAGATTTGCTATTGTATAATGTCAGTAAGAATGCAGTAGATGAACTATTACTTACAATATTGAGAGGGCCCATCTCCCTTCCTCAATTATGCCTGTGTGTGGTCAGTTTCAAGACTTCTCAAAATCGGTCATGGAACCAAAATATATGATGCAAAACCCTAGGGTTCCATGGAACCCAGTTTGAGAAACCCTGCTCTTGCATACCTCAAGATTATTAAAAAACCTGGTAGACAATCCTGAAGAAGAGTTTCAGAATCGAACTGTATTAACTTAGGACAGTGTCTGCATTGGACAATTGCATTTTGGAACATATCTTTTGTGCAAAAATCTTTAGTTATAAGCCTTGATAGAGAAAGGATAATAGTACATAAATAGATCTGGATTGGACAAAAGAGATGTCTGAAAACATTTGGGGGATTGAATCAGTTCTGGAAATGGGAGGGGCTATGTGGGAGTACTACGAACACCTATTTCTCAATTTCCAGGTTTTTTGTATGTTCAGTGTCTATTAATGAAGACACTACCATATTCCTGGCTTCCAAAACCTAGTCTTACAGTATACCTAGTTCCCAAGACCCCCTTCCATTGGTACATTGAATCCTGGCTAGTATACAATGGTAAATTCACTTCCAGTGTAAATATCATGTCAGTAGAAATTATTTTATGAATGAGATTAGTTTTTTGTAATAGCTGTATAGTGTTTGTGCTTATGGTGGGATTATGATACTGTAGGAAACAGTATTGTAGGATTTAGATACAGCTGGAATGAAGAGGTTTCATTGGGAAGAGGAAGAGGGAAAGAATAGTGAAGAAATGGAAAGAAAGGAGGAGAGGAAAGGAATGGAAAAGAAGGGAGAAAGAAGATAAAAGAAAAAAGAAAGGAATAAAATGAAAAAAAAAGATCAGAAACATGGAAAGAAGAAAGAAGGAAAGAAAGAAAAAAAAGAATGTACCCAAGTAAGAGAAAAGAAATAAAGAAAAAGGGATGGAAAAAAGGAAGAAAAATGAATGCATGAAAGAAAGAACAAGGGAAAGGGAAAAAAAGAGAAGATAAATAAAATAAAAAAAAGAAGAAAATCAGAGAAAAAAACAAAGAAAGGTTATGAAGGAATATATACTCAGTGAAAGTAAACGAAACTGTAGTCAATAGAATAACCAAATGGAGAAGGAAAAGAAAAGACTAAAAAAATAATAAACCAAGAAAGAAGATTGAAGAAAAAATAAATGAAGAATAGTCTTTGAAAGAATGAATGAAAATCAAAAGAAAGAAAGGAACAGATGGAAGGAAAACAGATGGAAGAAAGAAACAGAATAAAGGAAGGAAGATAGAAAGAAATGAAGAAAAGGGAAAGAGAATTATGCAGTGAGAAAAAAATTAGGAATTGTGAGAAAAATATGCAAAATAAAAAGTTGAAAAAGAAGATAAAATACTGAAGAAATAGAAACAAAACAATTATAGAAAGAAAGAAATAAAGAAAGATGTTTGAAAGAATGATGAAAAGATTACGAGAAAGAACAAAATGTAAGTAAATTGATTAGAAAGATTAAAAAAAAGATGGAAAAATATGGATTTAACAGACTTACCCTCCAGGGTACAAAACTAATGGTAGAGATAAAAATGATTACCACAAACAAACATTGAATTCAATATTAGTCTCGTTGTTA